>JAQQAE010012440.1:0-13165 GCA_029823295.1 Pseudamia nigra | reverse complement strand
GCTGTAAATCAGACTATATAGTTTATAGTTCAGTCTGTTGTTGTGTTTCTTTTGTTTTATTTATATCTGTACACATATATATATATATATATATATATATATATATATATACTTTTCTGTCCCCAAAGGGTGCCAGGCCACAGCAGGGGAGTGCCCGTTTTCCACTTCTCTTATCTCCAGGACACAATAATGAGTCTAATTGTGTGGTGTTCACTTGTACACATCATGTGGTTGTTATTTCTTATCTTTCTAGCCCACACTCAGCATCACAAAAAGTGCTGTTAGGTACAGAACACACCCATCCAACAAAAGTGCAGTTACTTCTAGCGCAAACTGCAAACATCTAAAACTAAAACCTGACAAAACACTGTACTGTATGTCATATGTGGATGCGATGGCATTGTTTTCTTTGCTTAGTACTGGAACAATTTTACTTTTTCGTCATGTGAATCTACAGCCTGATACAGCTTACATTAAATGAAGTTAAAATTGATTAACTTTTTTTGAACTGTATTAATAATCAATAATCATCAGCTGATCTGACATGAGTAAAATGTACCTTTCTAATAATTGCGCTGAATAGAGATGTAAAGGTAAGCATTTCATTACAAGAATTTGTAAAGCACTTCAATCTTACATTTCTCTAAACAAATGACCATAACAACAGGAGCACCTTTGTTTAACCAAATGGAGAGCATCTGTAGTTACTTCTGGAAGATGGAATATGTCTTATAGTATTGACTGTTTTGAGCTGTGCTGAGAAAGTGTAAGGTAGAGCGTTGACATTTTTTGGAAATTCAAACGCTTGAACGTATCATCCCAGTTTAACAGGATGACATGACAATACTGCCACCTAGGGGTATAGTGAGGAATGGCACAGAGGCATAAAGCTGACACACCTCATCTAGTCTGGAAAGGAGAATATAGGGCAGGATGCTGCCATTTACATGAGCATTTAAATATCACTGTGCTCACACTGAATCATCAGTATGAATCAGTAGTCTTCATCAGTGTTTTTATATGTTGCATGTGTGAATGTTTGTCTCCACATGCATGTGTTGACCTCCGTGTTGTGGTTAACACACAAATAGAAAAAGGTATCTCTTGCTGTATTATGGCTACATCAGGTGGATCGCCCACTGAATGTCATATCTGTTGAATCCCATCTGGCCTGCAGAAGCAACCCAACACATGCTGACCTGCACTCATTTGCTGTCAGAGAGAGTGACGTGGGACATGACTATAAAGAAAAGAAGAATCAGATGAAGAGAGAGGGCTCACCTGTGAACCAGAATTGCCCCATTCAGGTGGGACCTGTTTTGACCTGTTGCCACAGGGACCATTATGTTAGAGGTGAAGGGGGCCATCTGGTATGCATTTTTTTAGTGTACTGTTATGTGTGTGCATACAGTATTTTTATCCAGTTATATACAGATATTAATGTGACAATTTGTTTTATAGTTGCTTTCACCATAAGCAACATGACAAAATCTGCTGTCTATGAAAATTTGCCAAAACTTGTAGTGTTGACCCTTTAACAGGCATGATGACCACACACATTGCTCCAGTAAAACCTCAGTTAAACATATTTTTGACAGTTTGTCCTTTTCCTCCTCAGTTTATAAAGTATATATTGATTATTCATATTTGAAAATAGTGAAAAAGATGAAGATTGATTTGCATAAATCTACTATTCAGGGCACCTCTGTAACTCACCTGGTAGAGTGCCTGGTAGTGTGCACTCACATAGCTCAGGCCTAACCGCAGCGGCCGGGGTTTGAATCCTTTGCTGCATGTTACGCCCCATATTCTTCTCCCATGTTTCCTGTTCTCTTCACTGCCACTATCTAATCAAGGCTAAAATACCAAAAACAAATCTAAAAAAAATATTACTCAGACAGTGGCATAAAATTAGACTGAAATTTGAATTTAAAAAAATTATACATCTTCTAGTCCCTATAATAAAATTATTCCACAAATATTAAATAAGTTTTAAAATTCACAGTGTGTCTGTGGTACCTGTGACTGTCCTTGATTACATGATAAAAACTGAAAAGTTAATGTGAAGCCATACGATTCTACAGTGTATTATTTTTTCATTTTATTTAAAGGTAAAAGATGTCATAAAGGTTTTTTTTTTACACTTAACTGTGATGTATCACAATGTTTCTACAATAATTAGAGGTGAAGATCAGAGACAGAGCTGAACCATGTCAACACAAACTACTCAGCTTCATCCTCTTATACCATAGTGTAGTAATAAAGTTTTAAACAAACTGAAGACAATCTGTTTTTTGCTACGTTGGAAGCTGAAAGCTGAGAAGTGTTTTTATAGACAGAGTTAAAGAAAGTAAGCACAGAGGGAAAGAAAAGCTGATGAGATTGTATTTTTCACCCTGTATTTGTTTATTCAGCTGTTTTATATGGTGTATCACAGTAAATATACCGGAGCCATTTATTCCATGTCATTTGCATTTAGGTAATATCCTGACCACAAAAGTGGGGAGCTCCTCTTTTATCTATCTGTATGTGTGTCTGTAGCCTCAGAACTATAGTTTTTGTTCTCGAGATGTTTCTGTCACAGGTATGTTATTTTCTAAATAGTTTTGATTGACAGTGTAGTGATAAGAAACCTGAAAATCTTTTGACAATGACATTGATGTAATCCTATATTTTTTACAGTCAAAGGTCAGGCACTTCTGCAATTGTAACAATGAGAGTCAAAATAATATCACACACACTAGTCAGTGCAATAACATCCACTGGCTGCGACAGGCAATGACCTTTATTGTTTATACAAAGAGCAAAGTTTTTTTTTTGACAATCCACGTCGATGCACACAAACATACACATGAACATGCACAAACAAATACAGACACACACTTACCTCTTGAGAGTATGTGAAAATCTAATTGGGATTTAAATTGGTTAGAGGCCTGGGGGCCTTGTCTGGCTGTGTGGTTTGTATGTCTGTTGATTCTTTCTCTCTAAGGTCATTTAGAAAGTGCTTGTTTAGGGATGAGTGATTAGCAGAGATGTCCAGGGGCTTGCTACTCATCTGAGGCTTCCTGGAAAGGCAGGGCAGACCTGCTACAGTGGCATCGCTGCACAGTGGAGCCTCCAGGGCTTTACTAGTCAATGCAGTGGGGATTCTCCTGTGGTTTTGAGCTCAATTAATCCATGCACGGGAAGGATTTGTATTTGATTCATTTATTAAGCTATTTTAGTGGTATTTTATCAGCTCAGGCCTTGAAATACCATGAAACAATATGTTACTGCGTATAAATGACGACACTGTACACACACAAATACGCATAAACACATGCACACAAACAGACAAGCATTTGATGTAACAAAGTCCTCTTTTGACCCTGACATCCAATTTAACAAACACCAGTTTAAAGTCCTGTTGACAAGAAGCAGGAAGCGAGAAGAGAAAGAGGATATGACATGAGGAGAAATCGGCTCCTTCTGTTCCTTGTCACTCCAGATTATTGAAGACTTACCCAACATGCACCTGGGGGAATCAGTGTCTGTCCACCCGAGCCTCTCTGTCTCATGTTGCTCTGCCTCGCTCTCTAACACACACACACACACACACACACACACCCCCACACACACACACACACACATATTCTCTCTTTCCTCTCTCCTTTCCTTCTTCCTAGATTTAACCAAATGTACTGTATTCTTATTTTTTGTTGTCTTTTTTTCTTTACTTTGTCTTGCTCAAGTGTCCAGCATGGGCATGTATGTCAGCTTGTTCATGTTTATACATATGTGAGCAGATGTTTGCCCCGGGCGGTCTCACATGTCCGTCCCTGATAGCTCAATAGAAATGTGGGACAAACTTGAAATCACAAAAGAACTTTGCACTGAGATGTATTCAGCACACATACTGAAGAACGAATAGGGCTGCGATCAGTTCATCTCCATCAAATCACACTGTCCTCATTTTTGGCCTGACTATTCATTACATGGCAATTTATTATAATTTGCATTATTTCTATGTGTTCAAAGAGGAGGAAAAATACATCTGTTAATAGTGCGAATCCCATGATAATGTCCCTGCAGAATAGGCTTCTCCTTTCCATCTGATATTAATAGGTCTCAGAAACACAGCTGTAGTTATTACAGTTATTTATACATTTTATTTCACAAAGCCAGCATACCTCAGTGAGCACCAAATATATTTTGTCAAACTCTTTAATGGTAATTTAATGAACCGTGACCTTTGGATGACAATTAATGCTGGATGTATTTTCACAATGTTCATTTATTACTGGCTAATTTTACCTTGCCTGCATTTCCTCCTGTCTGTATATTCATGCAAGTCTTGTTTAAATGAGTTCTTCATCATTAGCTAGACTCAGCAGGACAAAGACATTCCTGTCCACTTTCTGGGACTGTATTTGAAAATATAGCTATCAGATCTTAATGAATATGTTTATCAAAAGCAGAAGCAGATATATTAACTGCATTAATGATGTTTATACAAACAGAGTCACATGAATACAGTCTTTAGTAGGATGCAGACTTTTAGATTAGAGACCTTAGTGCAAAAATCTTTGATTATTTAATTAAAACCATGGGGAACGATTGTCTTTTTTGAGCATCATAATGAGCCATATTTGGATTCTGATGTGAAGTTAGGAACAGTGTTATTTTTCTGGACCAAATGAGACAGTTATCACAAGATCTCAAGAAATACCTAGTTTCCTCTTGTTCTTTCCAGGCTCTTTTTCTCTCCCCACCCCTTCTCTCTATGTTTCCAGTCTATCATACATCCCCCCCTTACTGGGATCAGTGGGGCCATCACGCGCGCACCTTTGATGTCTCCCAGAGTTAAGCTGGTTTTGAAGTCAGATTAGTGAATTGTAAACACCCTTTTAGACCTTCAGACTCTCCCTGCAGAATGAGAGAGAGAGGGAGCGGGAAGAAGTGAAAGAGTTGTGGGATTAACCCATACACTACAGCTCAAAGGTTAGTTGATCTGAAACCATGAACTATATTGCCATGTGCAAAAACATAAATTGAGGTGTTCAACTCATTTAGCATCTGCTTCTCCCCATCGCAACCCTTCATTTTATTTTAGAGATGCTATAGAAATGACTCTATTGAAGCAGACAGTAGATATGTGTGGGTGCAAGAGTGCCCTCCTAACTCACACACACACACACACACACACACATACAGACGGGCATACACACACATATATACACACGTGTATGGAGAGAGGGCAGTGTTTTTCAGACGAGAAGCCCGTCTGTCTCTTTCACATTCCATTAGTTCCTGGAGCTACATCAGAGGGCAGAGAGAGCACACAGACATTCCTGCAAGACGCAGATGTCAGGATCAAAAGTCAGACTGACTCCTGTACACAGCAGGGGAGAAAGGCAGAAAGGAAGAAAAGAGGGAGAGAGCAAAGGAAGAGAAAGAATTTATGCTGGGTAAGACAAGAAAGTCTTTTTGAACATCCTGTATTGAAAGTCAGAAAGCATTATATGCACCTTCAACAAATTTTCCAATCTTCTGCAAAGGCCTCATCCATCCGCCGCATTCTGTGTTTACACCTGCACCTGCAATGCTTTGTGTATTTACTGTTCTCAGGGCTATTGTTGCTATTGTTACTTACTGCTCTCTCGCTGCCAGGCTGATGGGAAACTATGCACCATGCTGCCTACATCTTGTGCCTTGTTTCAGTTATTAAAAGGCATGGGACCAGATGGTGTGTGTATGTGTGTGTGTGTGGGTGTGTGTGTGTGTGTGTGTGAGTGTCCAGGTCTACACTTTGGCTCCAGGCTCTTCCAGAACTGGCACAAGCCCAACTGGGTCATCCATGCAAAGGCTCTCTCTCTATTCCTGAGCAAGAGCACATCTGTGTAGGCCTTTACATGGGAAATGTGTATGTGTGTATGGTTTTAGAGGAGATACAGTGTGTATATTATACATGGCATTAGGGATGCTGAACAAAGTCAGACCTCTCCTCAACAAAACATAAATTCTATTCTGCATATGTCCGTCTCTCCTCCTGGGTTTTCTCTCTTTTTCTGTTTATTTTCCATCTCATTTGTTTTTTTATCTCATCCTTCCTCTTATCTCTTGCCAGCAGAGCATCCAGGTGAGCAGTCAAGTGATGAAGAGATGTTATTTTTACCATTACCACATGAGAACGAGGAAGAGCAAGAGACAGGGAAGAAAATAAATAAAAAAAGCTCGGTGGGACTGAACAGGCAAAAGCAAGAGGGAGTCAAGGTGGTAACAGCAAGTGCAAGCATATGTGCAGGGACACTGAAGGTAATGGCAGAGGATAGGAGGGTAAATACTTTCAGCATTGAGCTGAGAAAAAGATAGAAAGACAGAAGGAGTTAAGAAGGGCCATGGGCCTAGTAGAGCTGTCAAGACGACCAGGGAGCTGCGAGACTACAGACTGTCAGGAAACATTGTGTCCCACAGCCAGGCCTTGTTGTAATGTGCAGAGTGGTTGTGACTTTACTGATGTGTCTTTAAGTAGAAGACATTAATTGGGTGCACATTACATATAGAAATAGTTTTGGCATTGTGGGCCTTTATTTAACAGCTAACCATAGAGAGAAAGGCAGCAGGAGAAAAATGATAAGGTCACTTGAGTTATGAAAGACTGAAATGTAATAAGTGATGCTCCTTCCAAAAAATGTAAATGTTGTCTTTTCTTCATATTTAACTGTAAAAACAGTGACCATGCTCTATTTCCTGTTTATTCACTTTGTTCACAGTATAACTGTAAATGTATGTGATGTTGGATGGATCCTGAAAGCCCGACTCCTGCCTTCTTCCACCTGTCTCTCGGCTAATCTCGCCCTTCGCCACCTGCCTCTCCTCAGAGGCAGAGGGCACTGATTACATTAGTCCTCAGAGGGCCAAACCAGATCAATACAGTCACTCTTCAGTCCAATACAATCACAGCCACTGGCTAATGAGTGGTAGAAAAGACAGACACAGAAAGGGAAGACAGGAAAAAAATAGTAGCTTTGTTCTGGCCTTTTTTGTCAAGGGGAAATTATTTTATAGATTTGTCTTCTGAAAAGCTTAGATTCTCAGGGCTCCCGGTTTTCTTAATCAATACTGCATTATTATTTTGGCATTTACTGTAGCCTGACTGTGTCAATCTCCCTGTTGATTTCTTTTGTATCTTTCTTCCTTTCTGCCTGGATCTGACTATCCCATTGTCTATCACAGGCTCTCTTTTTTTTGGCTGCCTCTTTCTCTCTCTCACACATTGCTGTTTAATGATGGTAATTTTCTACCCAGGTCCGAGTGTGAGCTGATGTGGTGAGGCTCTTGGACCCCTACTGTTCCTGATGAGGCATGATGGGAAATTACCCAGAGCTCTCTGTTGTCAGAGTGTAACTCACTGTTTGGTTGTAATAAGCAGGCAAACCCCTGCACATGTGTTCACGCACACACACGTACACGCTCACCTCTGATTGTGTGCATTAATTACACTGTGTGAGATCACCACAGTGACCACAGCTGTGTGGGCCACTCCTTGCTTTCCGGGTCACTTGGGTCATCAAACTCCCTATAACAGCTACAGCACCGTCGCTGTCAGACACAACAGCACATAATAGGAGTTCTCCTATCTTAGGATACCACTGAAACACTTTCCACCCATCTATCACTTCCTTTCTCTCACATCCTTTCCCTCTCCTCCTGTCATTCTCCTCAACATTTCCAAGTGATGTCCTGCGTGGCCGCCTGTGGTTTATTGACTGATGTGGGCGAGGTACAGGACTCACTGGGGCACCATCGCAGGGTGAGTGGATGGTGGTGGAAAGTGTGGCGGGGGGCTGGCCCTGTCACGGTGGTGTATCACCTCTACTGCAGTGCTGTCACCAACAAATGGAGCTGTAGTGGAACCCCGTAAAGAGCATCCTGCTGAGGGATGGTTTGAATCAGCTTGGGGCCAGTGGGAGACTGCAGGTTCTGTTTGATCAACATCAGTGGATGTTGGGAGGATGTCTACTGTCAGCTTAACTACAAATGACCACGCACAGTCAACACAGACACTGGGTAATTTTTTAGGAGAGGTATATATTTAAGAGAGGTTTGGGAAATATGCAAAAATATAGGCTCAGAGGTAAAAAGACAAAATACCAGACCCTAGTATATAGAAAATGGGCAGCTTGGGTTCTCTACCTGTGCACTTATAATATTAATGGTATCTCATTATTATTATTATCATTATTATCATTATTATCATTATTATTATTATAACCTATAACTTTCATCTTAGTATATATTGAGGTGAATGCCTAGAAAATATGGCAATTTGTAACATGAAATCATTCTGGAGATTGCCATTATGTTTACTAGTTGCTGTATCACACAGTTCCACACAATAATAAAATTAAAATACAAATGAAACAAATCAGCTAAGACAAGCAAAGAGGTAAATCCTGGTGAGATTAAATGATACAAATGATGAAATCTTAAGATTTTCTGTCTGCTGTTCTGATTCGATTTTTAAATATCAGCATCACTTACAGCATATTAAACATATTTAAAATCAGATATAAAGGCTTCAATGTAAATCAGATGATGTATAGAAATAACATTTCGCAGATAAACATCGCTACTCTGCATATAAACGTTAATCTGATGAATAAGTAGAGATACACTGAAGCTGTCTTTCACACAGTGAAATCCATCCTAAAGTTTAATATGAATGTCAGTCCCAGATCAAATGTTCATGGAGGCACCATGAACATATTCTGTGATTCACATGCTATTTCAATTATGTATACCTTGTCTTAATTTGTATTGTTTTCATAATGTTGCTACTGGAGCTGCTGTGATCCAATAAGAGTGTCAAGCTTGGTCTGTTGATAAGTTATTCTGTATCATTACACTTTGTGATTTGTCCAAGTCTTTATTTAAATTGTCATAGCGCTTCATTCCTGCCAGGTACCATTGTTCATCCATTGTTTCCCACAAGTGCTTTAACATGCACTGACTTCAAAACGCAGACTACTGTACATCCTCCAAGGGGTCTATCGATGAGTTTAAACATTCCATACTGATCCCAAAAAAAAAACAGAGCAATGTTTCAAAAATCAAAACTAGCACTGATTGTATTTAAGTGGCTGTATGCCATGAATCCTAATTAAAAGAGTTGTAACTTGGACATAGCATCCAGCACTTCTCCTCACAGTGCTGGATGCTATGTCCAGCACCTCTGTGTATGGCAGCACACATACCCTAGGAGAACCTTTAGCTAATGGATAACGGTCAGCCTTACCACTATCTCAGTGCCGCTGGCTGAATGTGGGTAAAATGGCAAAGCCAAACTAAACTGGTGTGACTGAGAGCAGTCTCAGATAGGGCAAAATCAGTCCTGCCCACACACACACACACACACACACACAAACAGGGGCCAGAAGCTGACAGTAAATAAAACCAGAGTCCCTCCTTAATTAGCTCTCTGCCCGAGGGTGGAAACACAGAGAGAAAGTGTGTCAGTCTCTCCCCGTGTTGGACACTATGACGCCACCATGGAAGACAAGGAACATGGCCTATGAGCAAATTGATATGTGCGCTGTTGTAGTTTGCATTTGTTTCTCTTACTAATATATGAAGTCATTTGCTTAGCAACTGTATCCATCCATGCTTTATTTATTCTGTTTATCATTTTAATTATCATGAACTACCCTGTGCACAGACAGCCCAAAAATAGATATTTAGACATGCACTCTAATAATATCTAATTATACTTAGAAGTAAAATTAACTTAAATTTACCACAGATTGTTATGATATATCCAAATTCACTGAGAGGAAAATTATAAATACTGATTAAATGTAACAATTATAAGATATTGTCTGTTTCTGTGCATCAGAGATGTCTCAGCCTCATATGTAAACTAAGCTCATTATAATTTAAATATACAGTAAGTGCTCTTTTAGTGGCACATTTTAATAGGGTATGGTAAGCATGTAAATAATCATTTTGTTAATGTTTGACTTCTCTTCTTTGTTAAAAGTCATATTATTTAGTCTCATTATCCACTATATATAGTATTGAAACAGGGTAATATAAAAATGATTTATATATTTTAAGTCATGATTATGCTGCGTATATAAACGCTTGTTGGGCTTACAGCTGTTAGTAAAGGCTATGTTCCTCTGACAGTGGTGCACTACTGACCCCTACTGGTTTGAAAATGCTAGACGACTGACAGATTTGACTTTTTTTATTGACTTTGTCATTGTTAGTAAAGATATTGACTGAATGGATAAAGACAGGAAATGTGTTAGAGGAGATAGAGGTCATCATGTGGTCCAACATAAAATGGAATGTTTTTAACAATTACCCAAACCTCAAAACACAAGAAAACATCATTCAAGTGGATTCATTCAAAGCATATGTTACATACTGTGCTTTTCTACCAAAAAAGACTTGTGTATCACACCTGACTTAACTGAACCCTGGATCTGTAAGAGCAGAGGATTTACACCTCATTGACTTTCTCATGTCACTAAGCCATGCTGTTGCTGTAAGTAAGAAAGGGGAGAGCAGAATCATAAGGCTGGTAATCCATCCTCGGACAAAAAGTCAAGCAGAAGAGACTTGTTGTGACTCAATTTTTCATCATTGTCAGTAGGAAAAAAAAACCCATCATCACATTACATCACAGAGAAGATAAAAATTAGCACCTGAAAACAATGAGAAACATGTTTTTGTCTGGACAGAGTAGAAGGACTTGGAAGAGTGCCTAAGAGCTCCTTTGAGCACTATGTGTAGCTGAGTGTTGCCTGAGACAGATTCCTCTTTGAAAAGGCCAACAACTGTATGAGATCAGACAAGCACAGGCCACACGTCATGAACAGTGCATGGCAGTGGCCCTGGAGCCATGGTTGGATATGAGTGGACTATCAGTGGCTACTGTATGCAAAAACCCAATTAAGAACATTAATTATGCTTCCTTGGAACTAACTCTATCACTGTCCTTTTTGCCTGGAGAACATTTAAGTGTGTAGTTGCATGCTCTCTCCTGAGACATAATCCAGTCTAGTTGAGGAAGTTTGTCACGTTTGGCAGAATTGGAGTTTCCGGAATGAGCTGGGATATCAGGATGGACAGTGCAGCAGAGTCGAGCTCATCCACAGGGTAGGGATGTGAAGTCGCACAGAAAATGCAGTGTGATTTCAAAGACTGATCCTATAAGGTTCCCCTAATGCACTGTGAAAAACCTGTGAGGGAGGCAGCTGCAACATGCTTCACATCAGTACGGTTAAACTGTTACAAGCTTAATGTAAATTAGAATTGTCAAATATGGTAAATGAGAAGTGAATGTGTGCAGTGTTCTCTGTTTATACAGACATAATTAATCTGAGTCAAATGTGTTTTGCAGCCTGAGGCCTACTGTCTCAGTAAAAGGTTTCATATATGTTGGTTCAGTCTTTCGTCTTGCTGTAGTTTGTCTACTCTTCTGTTGAGGAATAATTAAATTGGCTAATAACCAGTTCTTCAATGTTCCATGTAAATCTCAGATGATTTCTATAACAGGGTATTTTTTTAATTACTAAATTAAATATTTGACAGGTTTCTTAAAGCAACTGTTCTACTGTCACCCTGAGCCTAAAGTGTCTCTTAAAAACACTTAAGTCCCTCGTTATAGCTAGAATCTGTTTCATGCAATCTGGGTTGTTCAGTAAAGGAGATAATAGTGGTGGAGACAGTAACGCACGGTAATGCTTGATGTCATCTGCTATTAAACACAAGAATTCTGGCACAACATGGCGGACTCTGAAAAGTGACCTTTTCCCTCACCAAATCATAACAATTCATTCTGAGGATTCAAAAATACACTGTTTTCTATTATGAATATTTTTTTTCTATTTCTATAATTCAATAGCAATACATCTCTGTAAGTCTAACACGTCCAACCTTCAATCATTGGCTCTTCTCTGTAATAATTAATCAACCAACTGTCTGCTGTGACTGAGATGACCTCATTTTTAGTACTTTTATCTTGTGTCCATACTTTTTAATCTTGGTTGCAACTGAGTCATAGGTAGCCATAAAACAATAATTATTGCTTTGATTATTATGATATGGTTATTGTGATTATATACAGTACAGTAACTTGAATCTCAATATAATGTGAGGTTAGATAATCTCTTTTAGCGACATAGACACAGTTTAAAGAGGTGTTTGTAAGTATCTGAGTTTGCAGCCATAACCAGTATGATTTAACTGGTCAATGGTCAACATAGCCCACTCACAATACATCATAGATTGTAGGTATATTTGGCACATCAAATAAGAATCATCTAAGAGTTAACACATGCTCAGTGTAAGTTATTTCTGACATTAAATTTATTAAGCTGTGTGTGTAAAGTGATAATGCTTGTGGCATATGTGCATTAATGTCAGTCACAGTGTAGTCTTCATCATTGCCTCTCTGTAGGTGCTGTTACAACAGGACGATTTGAGTACATTTCAAGGGGGAAGGGAGGAATTTGTTCCCCTCAATTTTTAGTAAAGTGTGCATTTGCCACCCCCCACCACCAATAATAAACTTTAATTTAGATGAATGCAGCATTTGCACCTCTAAAAATCCTGCTGTACATAAGTAATGGCATTGATTTTTAGAAGACTGTGTTCATATGGATTTAATTAAAATTAAAATATGGTAAATCGTCATTCTTATATAGGCTGTTCTACATTCATGCGTATAATACATTAAAATGTTGTGATACATGAATTCATTTATGTTCATGAAGGTTATTTCGTACATATTCTTCATCATGTTCTTCCATTTCTCGATCACTTTACTTATTTTAAGTTCGTTTTCTTGGTTCTTTTGTTTCATTCCTAATTTATTTTGTTAGTTTTGTTGCTCATTTCTTGAACTTTTGTTCATTTTTCTGAAGGACATGTTATATTTTTGCTCATTTTTTTATTTCGTTTTTTGTGATCATTTTTTCCACTTTCTTCACAATTTTGTTCAATTTTACTCATTTTCTTGGCTATTTTGTTTTTTTTCATTTTTATGGTTATTTGGTTTGTTTTTGTGCATTTTCTTGGTTAATTTGTTTATTTTGTTCACTTTATTTCTTATTTTATTAATTTGTATTCATTTTGTTGTTTGTTTCATTTGCTTTTACTCATTTTCTTGATT
>JAQQAE010012439.1:0-13165 GCA_029823295.1 Pseudamia nigra | reverse complement strand
GTTTCTAAACCATACAACATCGCTGGCCTCACCACCGTCTTGTACACTTTTCCTTTCATTCTTGCCGATACCCTCCTCCTATCACACCACACTTTTCTCCAACCATTCTAACCTGCCTGCACATGCTTCTTTATGCTTTCGGTTTATTGCACATTAAAGATAACATTCACCTTTCAAACAAGTGTGGACTTTCAGTATGTTGCTTCCCCCGAACCAGGGTTGTAACACATGCAAACATTTCTGCCAGTTTTAATAAGGGAGCTACTAAACAATCAAATGTAGTTCAACTAGTTAAACAGCCTGGCATGCATGTGTCAAAGTTTCAAATGATCACATGTTAAGGCATCTCATGTTTAGAAAAAAGACGCATCAATCATGAGTTGTTTTATCAAAAATGCACGAGTTTTACATCTTAATTTGCTTTGATTTTGACATTAACATTTATTTGATGATGCACTATCATAATCTATATCTTTGCACCAGTTAAATGCATGCACGCTGATGTTTTCTGTTATCAGAATGTTCTTTTATTGCCATGTATGCATACAACGAATTTTACTTGACATTAAGGTGCACTCGTATTGAAGCACACCAAAATTAATTGTTGCACCAGGTGCAACAATTAACAGTCAACTTCTAGGGAAACTAGTCTGTATCATTGAAGTTAATTCATTCACTGTGATTGCAGCTTCTTAAATGGTAATACATTCTAGTTTCTTTCCTCTGTTGTGACAATGTTAATATTTTTGCTTTATGAAGCACATATGAGGGATATATTGAGATTTGAAAAATATCTTTAGCCATTTTCTGACATCACCTATCAAAAAAAAAAAAAGACAATGAAGATAAACATTAGTTGTAGCACTTTCTCAAACAGCGTACTTCTGTTGGCAAATACTTTGTAGCTGGTTCTTTCTGCACCTCACCAATATACTGACACATCTCTTCAAGAGCTTTAGATGTTGCATGGACATCTTAATATACACTTCCATTTTCACAAACAGGTTTTGGGCAGGACCAGATGAAGTCTGGTTACATTGTTTCTTTATTTGCACCAAATAACAATTAAGGTTAAAAGAAATCATCTTCACAAACGCCAGTGTATATTGATATCTTCATGTTACATAAATCTGTGGCATTGTCAACTCAAATGAGACTAACAGTAATGACAGTACATGACAACGAAGAGACATGATGTGCTATGAGTGAAAAAAGACAACATTCAATCAACTTTGCTCAACATTTTGCCATCAGGATTGTACTAATCTGTCACATTACAGAAAGAACAATAAGCACTTCAATAAAAGTTGTGACAAATGCTGTTAAATGTTTAATAGAACAAGCTTGTATATCCAGTGAAAGGCCAACAATCAGTGAGCTATGAATTTAAAATCTAACTTAAGTACATGCTGTATATCAAAGACCTTGGACAAGCTCAATATTATGAATATGAGCAGCTCCATTTTTTATTTTCTAAAACTCCACTATCTCAGGCAGAAATAGCCATTTACAAGTGTTATGGGCAGACGTTTCCTTTGCAAAACAAGGCAAAATATCTCAAAAGAAATGTCTGTTAGGAGGAACTACAAATTGATTGATACTTTATTGATCCCACAAAAAGGGGAAATTCACAAACGGCAGCAAACTGAGCTCACACCTTGCAGTTGGGAGAAAGGTGGAAATGATGGAGAAGGAACTGTCACTGAGTATTACCAGTTTAATAACACTTTAAAACATTTAGAGGGAAATGTTCCCTGTTGCTTGACATTAACAAGAGACAGCCTCCAAAACCAGTTAACAACAGTAGAAATTCTTAATGTGTCAAAGATCATGTGTGAAGGATTTCAGATTTGTATAGCTTTTACATGTACTTGTGTGTCAAACAGGTGACTTCAATAAACTCTACTGATGTGTTCAGTTTATATAGAGTATGAATTAGCTGAACTGAATAAAGAAAACCAAAGAGGTAATGTACACTTTTAGAAGTAGAAAATAACTATATTGTGGTTTATAGGAAGGCGTCGCACCATTCTTTAAGACAGCCATAGCAGTCACGTTGCTGTTTGACATTTGCCCCACACGTGTCCTTCAGCCAGTCCTGAAAAAGCTCCTCATCTTTCTTTAGCACTAGAAACTGTCCTAGGACAACGTACGCCTGCAGAGACAGAGGAATCCACAAAAAATATATATATTATTAGGATGCATCTGTTAAAGTGCCACATCAACAGTCATGTCATAGTACTCCAAAGAATTTTGCCAAGACAATATAACCAGTTAATCAAGTTACAGCTCCTTTGTATTATAGCATTCTATTATTTTACCAGTGAGAAAAGCATAACACAGGAAACTGCTGCAGCACTTCAACAGTTACTACCAGAATGGAAAAACAATTAAATTGTCCAGTTATTGACTGTTAACCAAACGGATCACAGTAATTTTAAGTGAGGTAAAAAATTCTCCAATTCCAGTTTGATTTTTTATTTTTGATTGTCTACCATAGTAAACAGAATATTTTTAGACTAAACAACACATTTGAGGAAGTCATTTAGGCAACACTGATCAACATTTTCTGACATTTAATACAACCAAAGAGAATGTCAGGCAATAAATATAAGCCGTTCAGCTACAGCCACACTTCACTTTTATAAAGGAAAGCATTTACATTATTCAAGCAAATTGTACTAAAATGCCTGAACCAATCAGTTTTATACTTACTGCCAACTGTGCATGTATGGTCTCTTAATCTTACCATACAACGTTACATTGAACAAGTCAGTAAATAAAGTGCATATATCACCTTGTCAAAGCCTTTCTCCTCCAGTCTTTTGCCAAGGACCTCTCCAATGCCAGCGAGAGCCATCACAGGCTTCTCACCCATGGGCTCAGCCACAAACTCTTTATGTTTTTGGGATGTCGACGACATGGCTGCTTTACCAGTTCTGGGCTACAACATAAAGACAGGGATGAAGTCAAAACACAATGCTGAAGAGCGTGTACAGGCAAGCAGACTTTCCACTTAATTTGAATTGTCTGAAAGTCATTAGACTAAACCACAGTTGTCCCAGTTATTTGGAGTAGCCTGATGGAAAAAAAGTATCCTGCACTGACTTAATGTGGATAAGTATGATGCTCGAATGTGTCACTGTGCACCAATGAAGTGCATTTGCTAGGGGGTCTGGGGGAATGCCCCCCTGGGAAAATTTTTTTAAACTGGTGTCGCTTGGTGGCTTCTAGTGCACTTAAATGGTGTGATTTTCTTTCTTTTTTTTTAGAACTTATATTACCTTATTGAAGCACAGTCTCCATGAAAGTGTGACACTTTACAAGTCACATTTTCATGGAGACTACTGAACATTTTGAAAAATAACCTGTGCTAATAATCAAGTTTAGCATGTGTATGAAACTGTGACAGACAAGTCACATTTTCATGCCAGCTGGACCTGTATTTGGTGCACCTCATCACTTTATAAACCTCTGTAGTTTGCTGTCTAGCTTGTAACACAACTGCATGTTTAGCATACTGTTGTGCTCGTATTTTTTGGCTGTGGAAATGTTATAGTTTGTAGCTTGAGCACTTATTCTAAATTACACACTGGACTCTTTGGCGATGGTTTAATTACAAATATTTGGAAAAACATACATGTGTAACAGCTTAACTTGGGGACCACAACCTCATGGGATCCTTGGCACCCCAGGCAGATATGGGAATTAAAAATAACCAGAACATTTGCAATATCTGAAAAGATTGCATGAGATTGCTGACTCAAAATAGCTGAATGTGCTGAAAAAGCTCAAGAGTAAAATTTATAAAGATTTTAAGTATTATGATGAACTATACTATATGCAAAGTATGAAGGAACATCAAAGGCACCCAGTGCAGCATTGCCACAGTAACCACGCAGCATGGCACGCCATTCTCATTTCTCCATTCATTTCCTATGTGAAAAAAAAAATTATTTAAAAATTACAAGATAGATTTATGGAAAGCAACAGCCGACATGTCCCGAAAGAGCTGTTAGTTACACCATAACGTAAAGATGTTATGGTGTCTGAATGGTGTGAATTGGGCGAAAACTGTGGGAGGAGATGCGGTCCGTGTATTGTACAGAATACTAATAAAAAAAGAGAAAAGAACAATAGTGGGACTGCTGGGCAACCCCACTAAATACAATTTGCACAGCAAATACAGTTGTCTGTGGCTGAGTTAACTGTAACTTGCGATTCCACAGGCACTTTGGACATCTCAGGACTAAACCCACTGTCGTAGTCTCCCTTTACTCTAACATGGGCCTACACAACTTAGTGAGAAAGTGATACTGAGGTATTTTTGTGAATAACATGAAAATTATTAAATGAATAATGTGAAATTTAATATCAAGCATAAATACAAGATATTCAAATAAATAAATAAAAACAAGTTGTGACTGTCTTACACAGAACCAATAGTCATGTAGCAGACAATTCCAAATTAGAAATTCGATCACCCCAGCTGCTCCTAAATCAGAACCTATGCACTGCAGCCCTATGATGATATTATTTGACAGGCTGATGTCGCAGTTATGACTGCAATGAGATCAACTGTGAAGCCTTACACTGGACAAAGGTCAGGACCTAAAAAGGGTTGTGGATTTATCATGGTCATTTCTATTCAGTTTATTGATTTTGTTCATTTGTCTCATTTGTATTCAGTTTCTTCAATTTGTTGATTTTGTTAACGTTTTCCACATTTGATGTATTTCTACTCATTCTGTCCATTCTGCCTTTCACAACATAAGCCAAAATGAACAAATAAATTATATGGTAGACACGTTTTTATGCTTTACATTTAGAGTAAAATACACAACCTTCTATAGTGTGTGTAATTTTGTTTTCAAAAAATACTGATATGTCATGGGGACTAAAATGCATTTTGTGTCCTGAGAAAATGTTAAATGTATATTTAAAGTTTGGGGTGAAAAAAAATAAATTACTCCAGCCTGCTGAAACAGTAGCGAGGCACTATTTTATGCGAGACGATTTGACTTTATACTGTACATACACCAAAATTAGAGCGTCTTCCTTGTTGACTTTATTAGCGGGATTACTTGACTATTATTATTCCGCCCCTTTTTTGAACCACACCTCCCACATTTTTCGCCTGATTCACACGCCATACTGTCACGCTCGTCCAGGACATTCCGGCTAATGCGTTTTGTAAATCTATTTTGTAGTTTTAAATAATTTATGTTTTTTCACAAATTTTCTCCCATAAGACATTAATGGAGAAGTCAAATGGAATGTCTGACTATAGTACCAAAGCCTTTGATGTTCATTCGGATGCCCTCATTAACTTTTCCAGCAAGTTCAGCTATTTTGAATCAGCGATCTCTCCAGAGATTGCACATTTTCTAGTTATTTTAATTGTTTCTGTTTGCATAATAACAGCCCCGTATGTTGCTCTGTAGCTGCAGAACAATATTCCCACGGGACGTTGAAATGCGCGCGTGATGTCATTCACTGCTAAGAGATGTAGCACTACGAGCTAACATTAGCCAACTGCAGACTAATAAGCGCTACCATCATCTCCCCGATGAGTCATTGCTCATCTTAACAGAGGCTGTTTGCTATTTTAAAATCATTCCGTCATGTTTAAACGATCCGTTTCCTCACTGCAGATCTGTTACTTTACATCTGTGATGCTACAGGGAAGCTAACAGCTAGCTATGGTTTGGGCGCGTAACACCAAGCCAACGAGGCTAAACACTCTACAACTTTACGTTTCCTGGATCAACAGGATACTTATTAAACTCAGAGCAGGCTTTTAATGGCGGGTGTGCCTCGGTATATTTAAATATGTCCTTACCCGTTACTGTTCTGTCTTTTCTGAGTGGTAGTGTAGTGGAAAGACGGCCGTTTTCTGTCTCTGTCCAAAGCTCCAGACACCGGCGACCACAATGCAACGGGGCTGCTCGACGTGCTGACGTTACCAGGAGACGTGAAAACGTGGTACAAATTTATGGCCTGATTTTGAACTGGTAGGATATAGAGACCACACAAAGATGTAACAAATAACCTGCTTGTGGAGAAAAAAAAGAAGTGGTACCCTCAACTCCAAATCCAAACGAGAAATATGTCGTCTCCTTAGCACCCAATATGCCCATAATGGTTTGATATAGTTTGTTCATAATGAATCCATATACACCGCCAGTTTGGACGCGCGTTCTTCTTTAGTGTTTATTATTTTCAACCTTGTAAAGGAAGACTGAAGACATCCAAACTATGAGAAAACGTAATTATGTAGTAAATAAAAAAGTGTTAAGCAAGCCAGAACATGTCCCAAGTTGCCACGTTTAGCGTTGCACTCTCAAAATTAAAAAAAAAATAAACAAAATAAACAAACACTGACAGAGAGCCTATGTCCTGACTTTTGAAGGATTATGTGCACACTGGTGTTCACAACAGATCAAACTGAACAAAAGCATCAAGAAATGTGCAAAAAACTAATGAACAAAACTGAATCAAATGCTAAATAAATGGGTAACAAAACAATAATGTCCTACAACCCCTTTACTCTAGGTTTGGGGTGTGTAGAAACAATTAGACAAGTTCCATAAACTCACTACTTTCAAAATATCAAAGCATGACAATAATAATTTAAAAAAATCACTGATGTGACAATGTGATTAATAGAGCCAGTCATTCATTATACCGTCTCTCATCATAGACGGTGGTGCAGTGGGTAGCACTCGTGCCTCACAGCTAGAAGGTCCTGGGTTCGATCCCAACACCGGGCAGTGAGGTACAGCCTCAAATTGTGAAGCGCCTAGAGATAATCAGTGATTATGATTGGCGCTATACAAATAGAATAGCTTATATGAATAGTGCACCAATTCAGGCATAAGTACATCACCCCCCCTCATACATACTGTACTCATACATACTGATATTAACCCCCTCATACATACTGTATGAGGGGGTTAATATCATGCAGCTATAGTTTATTTGCAATGCACATCTAACATTGAGAATAAATCAGAAACCTTTACACTTTTTACTAATGGGATATCTTACAATTTCCATGTTAAGCCACAGTATTTTTATCTTGCGATAATATACACTCAGGCTGTAGTTGAGTGCACATTGCACATGAAAAGCACCAAACCTCAAAGGAAGATCCATGACCAAGACCAAAAATGTGGATAATTTAATAAACATGCTGATTGCACTAATCACAGGCAAACAGTGTTATTGCTTTCTGTTTAATGTTTATTTAATATATATTTTGCAATCACAAATAATATACAGAGCATACAGTGTCTCTTAGGTTGCTGTTCATAGTACAGTTGTGCGCATTAATTACTGTACAGCTCTCATTTAATGCCAACATCCACATGACACACATCCATCTTTGAGAACAGAAAGATGCTTGGAGCGGTTTGGAGATTAGCTCTGTTAGTGCAATATTGTAAAAGCAGCTTAGGTGTGAACGAGCACTCACTAAACCTACAGCTCAGACAAAATATTAGAAGCCAAGCTGCAGGTCAGCCCAGTGCCATCAGGCTCCACATTGACCTTCTTCACAACTCCATCTTCCACCAGCATAGAATACCTGAAGTACAGGAGTACAGGCTTATTGTTATGAAGGTCAACACAGCATAAATAATAAAGTAGTTGTGCTTCCTAAACCTTTTCAGCTCAAGCGTCAAAAGATAAATTTGGTGTCTCCTCAAGACCCACACTTTAAAAAAAAAATAAAAAAATCATAAATTACCATAACAGTATCTCAAATATTTGCTGTAAATGCATCCACATGAAAACATTTTACTGTATTTTGCTGTAAAAGATAACAGGATATATAAGCATAAAGGCTGAACTTGTTTTAAACTATCTGATGTAACTACATCAAAGCCATCATAAAATGAACAAAATAATCCATATATGTAACAAGCAATGAAGCAAATAATCAAAGAACAAAACAGAAATGTAGGACTGATATACAAATGGGCCACCCAATTTAAAAGAAAAAAAAAAACCCAATGTACAAAATAAGTTTTTTTTAAAAAGAGCAAAAATAAAGGAATAACATAAAAATGGGCCACCCAATAAAAAGGTTCCCCCTTTATCTTTACTTCTGAGACATCCAAGTCAGGACATTATTTTTGATGTGTGCTTGAAAAGACTATGATATCCTTGCATTTGTTGCAAGGAAAAACATCTGTATGTCCTGGATAACTGATAAATCTCCCACTAAAACAAAGTGGCATCCTTATGGAATGCTTTCCTGTGGAATATTTGACCTGTTTGCTCCATTCCTCAAGTGGACAATTTATGAGAATTTGGACTCCATCTTAATATCAGTTTTACTCTAATATCAAAGGTTCTAAGCATGATCAAGTCCTACACACCAAACTCAAAGACCAAGTTAGGTGTGTAGAACCTAATCACAGTTTTATGTGATGACGCTGCTGAAATGTTTGCTTACCTCTTGGATCTCTTGTTCCCAAGTATCTGCTCAATCTGGTCACTGTCGAGCAACAAGTCAACTGCCTAAGAAACAGAGAGGGACAAAGAATGAGAGCAATCATAAGATAAACATATTTGCATATCTGCATTTCATTTTACCTTTGTAAAAGCTCCAGTGGGATCAGCCAGCATCCTGATCTGCAGAAAAAAACAGAAGTTAGATCAAGGTTATTGCAACATGAATTATCATTGTCACTGGCAATGGCATTTTGAACTCTGCAAACGTGTTTTCTCTGTTTGTAAGCTCACTTGACAAATTAAAAAAAACTGGAAACCCAAAGTGACATCTCAACATGAAAAGATTTTTTAAACAGTAAGGCAGCCATATTAAATATTAGAACTGAAAAATCATATGTTTGAAAAGGATATGCAATTGTGATACAATATAAGGATCATTTTCCAGTTCATTTTTACTGAAACATCTGGAGAATACAATATAAAATATGTTGGCTGGCACATCAGTACTTCATTTTATGAAATGGTATTTTCTACTTTTTGTCTTCACATAATTGCAACTTCTCCAATTTAGATATTATCTCATATTTTGAATTTAATAATACTTCAACTCCGTGGTCAGCTATATTATTATTATCTACTGCAACCAAGGTCTTCTGTTGCTGCCTTTCCAAAACTTGGGATTGTGAACATTTTATAGTTACAAATTTGTTTATTTTGCTCATGTGTGCTCATTTCTTGATAATTCTGTGAATTTTATGGATGGTTTAGATTATTTTTCTAGATTATTTAATTTATTTCTGTTCATTTTCTTGACTATTCATTTGTTGTTTTTTAATATTTTTTGTGGGTTACTTTGTTCTTTGTATGAATCCTTTGTAGATTAATTTGCTGAATTCATTTGTATTATAGCGCCTGCAATGGACTGGCCACTTAATTAGGTATATCTATTCAGTTGCTTGTTAACAGAAATAGCACATCAGCCAATCACCTGGCAACAACTCAGTACATGTAGAAGGTCAACATAGTCAAGATAACTTACTGAGGTTCATGCTGAGCATCAGAATTGGGGAGAAAAGCTGATTTACGGGAGTAATTTTACACTACTCTGTGAAATCATAAATAGCCTACTGAACAGTAACTAGGTACCGGTAGTATTTAGTTCACTGCTTGAATGAAGCTACACAGAATGTGATACCAACATATAAATATTCTTAAAAAAAGACATTTATTTTAAATTTCTCTCCAAAAATGCTCCATAGACAGTAAAGGGTGCTGACCCCTGCTCTAGACTAACACTTGAGATGAACTACACTATAGCTAGATGACAATATATAGTCATTATTATGCACAGCACAAAATTCATGTCCCCACCTTTCCATCTGCTCCTTGATCCTTCCCCCAGGCAGCCATGACAAACACATCATTGACAGAAATGCAGGCAATCTCCTCTATACCTTTACTCCTCAGGTCCCCAATCTGCTCCACGAAACCTGGGAGATGAGTCTGAAAACAATAAGGTCAGTTTATACTTTACCCAGATCACTGTGGACAAGAAATTACAAGGGGGTTAAAAGTTTGGACTCACCTTGGAACAGCCAGGAGTAAAAGCTCCAGGCACGGCAAAGAGAATACCTTTCTTGCCCTTGAAAAGCTGATCCATGGACACTTTATTTCCTGGTTCCCCTTCCTGAACCTCCACTGCTGGGAGACGTCCACCAACCTGATGGGATTAAGACAATAAAATACAACAGCTGAAGAGACTACATCAAACAATACCAATAGTTTATTATAGTTGTAGTTTATTATGTTTTAAGAAGAACTTTTCAGTCAACAAAGTCCTAATTCGTTAATTGCAACTTCTTAAAAAGGTGAATATTATCCATTTTCCTAACTTCTACAAGATACTAAAAGGAATATCTTTGTGTTGTGGACCAAAGGAGAGACTTGAGGATGTCATCTTAGGCCAGGGGTCTGCAACCTGTACAATCTAAAGAGAATTTTCTTGAATGGAAAGTAAGACAAAATAAGTGTCTTGAGCTGCAAAAATATTCAAACCCTGTACGTACCACAGGACATATAATATGTTTTAACTGGAAACATGCTAACATTAATTTGGTTATTTTATTATTTTTTGTTCATTTTGTTTATTATTTTGTTTAGTTTTATCCATTTGCTTTTTCTCAGAATTTTTATTTCATTGGTTAATTTGTTTATTTTTTCAATTTATTGATTATTTTGCTCATGTTTGCTATTTATTCTCCATGTTGCAGATTATTTTGTTACATTTTTCTTCATTTTTTAATTATTTTAATTCATCTTTGTGCATTATTTCTGTTTATTTTTGTTCATTTTCCTGATTATTTTTGTACAGGTTTGTACCTTTGTTCATCATGTAGGTTATTTTTCCCCTTATTTTTGTTGATCTAGTGCTTATTTTGCTCATTTTGATTTGTTATATGTTACTTCCCTCACTGGACAAAGTCACAGGAGCCACTGGAGAGGGACTAGAGCCATATGTGGCTTTGGAGCCACATCTTGCAGACCCCCGTCGTAGGCTTTGAGAAGCACTTTTACTGCATTTTTCTGATGTTCTGTAAACCAAGCAATTAGTAGAAAAAATAACTGGCAGATTCATTGATTTGACTAGGACTTTTTATTTGGAGTATCCATTTCCATCCTCCCCTGCTGACTGTAAACCTGCGAATAATACGCATGTGGGAATGCACTCTATACATGTCCAATTAATCCCCATAAAACCACAATAGTATAAGCATGTCCTACATTCTACTTGAAAAATGCTCCATCCTGAAACAGGTCAACTTCATAAAATGCAAAAAGAAAATAGGATAGAATAGAAATATTACATTTTTCTTCGGTTACTAGGTGTCTTGACTATTGGTTTAATTGAGGAGGACACTAGAGGGCGACAAAACATCACATATAGCAGGTGTCTGGTTAAAATGGCCGAAGGACTTTTCTAAATTTAAAACCTGTACTGACGGAAAAAGGTGGCGTGCCTTATTAAAATGTGCCCTTTAAACATAAAAATTAGTTCACGATATAGTTATTGAGTTGTTGATTTAAGCTAATATTTGTACGTAAAGCAGTTGATTATTAAGTTGAGCATCCATGCTGTTATATCTCGCTATGTGTGTTGTCTGTAAGTTTTCTTCGTAAATATACACTAATGCTAATAAATCACATAATATTGAAGGGAAGCAGAGAAATACGAATGCTGTCAGCGCTTTAAATGCCTTAGAATCATTTTAATAGAGACTGTCAGTGCAGCTTAGAGCTAACTAGGTAATCGATAGTAGGTCATGGTGAACAGTTTGAAACTAGATGCAAATCAAGTTTAGTAGGCGTGGAGGAAGGACGGGGCTCAAATCATTCTACACATTCACCGAGGGGCTGAATGCTGTCATGGCGACGGTATCATTGAGACCCTAACGACGGTTAAAGATTAACGGATATAACGCCGTGAGGAACCACGCTCAGACCCAAACACACAGCTAGGTGTAGCTAAAGCCAGTAGCCCTTACTGCTAACGTCTCTGAACACATGGAAAACGTACCTGAATGGGCATTTTGGCGACTGAAGAGCAGTGTAGTAGCCTGACGCACTGGACGGTCCGGCTGCTTCTGACGACTGTGGACGTAATAGCGAACATAATAGCTGTTCAAGTGGCCTCAGTTCTATGGCAGATTACAGGATTTGGTTCGTGATGTGTTGCCTTCCTGTCCTCGGCTTGAGAGACAGACACACTTGAGCCGGAGCCAGCGTCACTTTGGTACCTGTACAGTAAACTGTTACCGAGTCGTGTAGTGTCCCACATGGACTTCAGCTGTTCGAAGTGAAGCTGGCGTCCACATCTGGGCCTGCTGCTACATCACATGTATTTACTGCGCCGTCTGCGATGAATCCTTACGTTCAGTTCACTATTTGTCTAACGGTTTAAAATAGTTTTAGACTGACCTATTAGTGAAAGACAAGTATCAGTTTTGCTCTTAAAATAACAGCTAAATACATCTTTAACTGTTATATTAAAATAAAGAGTTGCCCATAAATTTATCAACCCTATCCCCCAGGCTAAGAAGTGGCTGCGTTGTTGTCAGGGTAACAGTTAATGAGTCAGCGACCAGTTACAGTATATCAATTGATGAAAAAACAGCTAATTAATTCAGAAAATCAACAAAAACTGAACAAAATAATCAAGAAAATGAACAAAATGTACGTGGGAATGTAAAAATTCCTAAATCTAGCAATGTAAAATAAAATAAAAATAAATGTTCTGAAATAATGAATGACAAAAAATGATAGCCAGATCAGCAGCCCACTAATACGTGTTTCCACATTGCATTTTGAGTCCTGACATGTCAGGCAAAGGCAGATATCCACTGTTCCAGATGCAATTTGTCAGACTCACCTGGATTCAGTATCAGATGCACTTGAGGACTGTCCATCACCACTGCCAGACTGTGAAGTACAGTGCTGTGAAATAGTCTTTGCCCCCTTCCTGATTTCTTTTTTGTAGATTTGTTACACTTAAACGTTTCATATCATCAAACAAATATAAATACTGTAGTGCATTTAAGAAAACACAAGTAAACACAAAATGCAGTTTTTAATTCTTCTCCTTTCGGCTGCTCCCCTCAGGGGTCGCCACAGTGAAATACCAATGATTTGCATGTTTGATCTGGCATAA
>JAQQAE010012438.1:0-13165 GCA_029823295.1 Pseudamia nigra | reverse complement strand
TGGGTCACTTCGAGTATTTAGTGATGCCATTTGGTCTCACTAATGCTCCAGCGGTCTTCCAAACCCTCATGAATGACTTGCTTCGGGACTATCTGAACCGTTTCGCGTTCGTGTATTTGGACGACATCCTCATCTTCTCAAAGACCCCTGAGCAACACATCCATCACGTCTGCCTCGTTCTCCAGCGCCTGCACGGTGGTCGCTATTCTTTAATCGTTTTGATTTTACCGTTTCCTACAGACCTGGATCCAAGAACCAAAAACCAGATGCCTTGTCTTGCCAGTTTGCTCCGGATGTAGAGGTGCCAGAGCCCATCTTGCCACCCTCCTGTGTCATTGCCACGGTCACCTGGGAGGTCGAAAGAGCTGTGAGGGAGGCGCAGCAGCTTGATCCCGACCCAGGAACGGGACCCGAGGGGCATCTGTATGTTCCCGTGGCAGCCAGACCGCAGGTGCTTCAGTGGGCCCACTCGTCTAAGGTTGCCTGTCATCCTGGGATTGACAGGACTCTACACAACCTGAAGAGGCGAAGAGGTGGACCAATATGACCCGCGACACCTGAGAATTCGTTCGCGCCTGCTCTGTCTGTGCCCACGGTAAGACCTCCAACCTGCCACCATCCGGCCTCCTGCAGCCACTCCCCCGTACCCGGTAGTCACCTCTCACTCATAAAATGACCTTGACTTTGACCTTGAAGATTGTATTGTCTGAAATTATTGCACTTTGACTTGCATACGTTTCTGGCTATGTGGTGAGGTTGAAAATGTCCTATAACCCTGGGTTATTGACTATGCTGATTCCAAATGTGCTGTCACCTTCAAGGAAAAAGGTCATGGTCACAGTCAATTTCAAAACTGGGATAGGGATTTTCCATTTCTCTGCTTCTTGTTCACTGGTGTTATGATGACTTCACATGAAATATCTCACCGTGCGTCTTTTCTTTTTGAAGTATTTGCAGTGACATTGTGAACACTGATCAGGCTGCTGATGCCAGAAAGGTACATTCCCATAAGCCTCCTTGTCCTCCAAACAAACACTGGATGTGTGCAGCCTGGGATACATTTCAACAGAAACTGATTTGCCTACTTGATCACTGAAGCGTGATGAGTCCTTTTTGTCCAACAATGTGTAACTTGGCAAAACCACATAGCAGCTGTTTTTAGAGCTGAGCAGAAATGTGTTGTTACATGAATAGTGTCAACCTCAGCAAAGGCTACTGTGTTATCTTATGTTAATGTAGAATTAATGTAATGGGAGTAAACTTTGACATACATTGTTGGTGTTTTTGAGGAGAAGAAATGTGATTTTTGTTCAAATGCCTTAATGCTGGAACACAGACCTCATCTGTGTCTAACCCTTTTAGGCATGGTGTCCACTACACTGCCCTACAAAGGGAAACTGACAGGACTGAGGTGACATTAAATGTGTAATAATTACACAATTAAGGCAAAAAGCAAAGCCAAATGCAAGAAGTCAGTGCATATTTTGACTGATAATGAACAGAATGAGGAAAAAGGGGCAACATAAGAAGAGGGAGGTACAAAATAGTTAGAGAAATGAAAAGTGAACAAAATTAGAAAAAAATGAACAAAATAATCAAGTACATGAAAAAAAATCTAGAAAAATGAACAAAAATAAACCAAACAGCCAAAAAATGTGTTAAAGATTAATAAAAACAACTAACACCAAAACTCTGAAGTAATTTTTCTCTGTTCCCCAGGTCGCTGACTTACTGATTTTACCTTTGCAGGGCAGTATTGTTGTTCACACAAATTAAACTCACAGTATTTGCACTAGAAAGTACTGTTTGGTATTATATAGACTATTATAATAGAAAAATGGCAAACTGCATTCTTTGAAACTGAAATGCCTTGATGTACACTGTTAACCATTTTCAACCACTACCTCACTCAACATATGTGGCATGATTTTTAAAGATCATTTCGACGTCCCACCTGTCTGAACATGTCATATCGCTAGTTAATAATTCATGCATTTCTTGCATCAAAAATGCAATAAAATGAAAAGTGTGAAAAAATACATTAAAATACCAGTAATTAACAAAATAAGAAAGAAAATAAAAAATAACACAGGAACAATTTAATTTATGAGCACTTCTACATCAGTCATTGCATACTTACTGTACATATCGAACTTCAAATACAACTCTGAGTCCTGCAACATCCAGAAATAGTCTGACACCACTATTGTGGCATGTATCAAGAACAAACAGGAAGGAGAGTACCGACATCTGATAAATGCCTTCTGTGACTGGAGTCAGAAAAACCCCCTCCTAATGAACACCACC
Organism: Pseudamia nigra; assembly: GCA_029823295.1. NCBI lineage: Eukaryota > Metazoa > Chordata > Actinopteri > Kurtiformes > Apogonidae > Pseudamia > Pseudamia nigra. The sequence goes on along the minus strand of JAQQAE010012438.1, from coordinate 10,858 downwards.
AAGACAAAAGAAATGGTTCTGGATTCAGAAAGTCTGAGTCAGCGCCTCAGCCAGTCAATATTGGCAGCGTCGACATCGAGCTGGGGCCAATATACATCTGGATAGCATGATGGACTGTTCCTAGAACACAGATGCATTCTATTGAAAGAGACAGAGTCGCCTATTTTTCCTTCAGAGACTCAGGTCCTTTAATGTCTGACTTAAGATACGGCGCATGTATTACCAGTGGTTGGAAGTGCACTCTTATTAGACAGAAAGATGTGAAATGCCTGGACAGACGTGGTTAAAAAGGCTGGATGAGTGGTTGAAGGGAGACTGGACTCACTATGATGCTTTAGAACGTCCTTCTGTCCATAGCCCTTCAACCTGCCACTTTGTTAGTTTACCCCTCTCCTGCTGTCTCCTTGCGGGTTGACCTCCTGCCTTCCTTTTGCTCTTTGCTGATCTGCCTTCCCCTCTGAACTTGTTCAACTGTATAATACCTGTTTGGGATTAAAGAGATTAATTTCTGCTTTATCCCAGTCTGTTGTGTTTTTGGGTCTTGACTGTGTTTTGGTCCAGATTACTGCCTATTATTCTGTCCAGAGGAGCAGCTCCAGTGGATGACTTAGATCACAATGCTGCAAGGCTGAACATTACAGGAGATCCTTCACTCCCACTGTCATCAGATTGTTCAACACGGACTGAAGGCATCTCACTGAGTTGATCTTTCTTACCTTTGAGCATCTCAATTGAGTTCTCTTAAAAGGGATAATAAAGTTCTTTCAATTCAATCCAGTACTGGTTTTGTTAAGACAAGTGTATCCTTCATTCTGTCACTGTCTTAAAACCACATGCGTGTTGGTTTAGCCACTTCCTCCACGCCAGGCTTGACAACTGGAAACTGAGCTGAAAGCACAAGTGGGCGTGGCCTTGCTGCGTGTGCGCACAGGATGGGACCGCCCACTATCCACTGGTGGTGACAGGAAACGTTCAGGGACAGTCTTACTGAAAGCAGAAGTCACTCCCTGGAGGAGGACACACTTCACTTTGTCGGTGTTTGTATCCTACGTGTTTGTCATGTCCGATAAAAGCTATGAAGACGCCGCTCAGCCTTCCGGTTTGCTGAAGTTTTTGTCAGCGTTGTTTTACGCAGGCAGCTCTTTCCTCATTACGATGGTCAACAAAACGGTTCTGACGACGTTCAGGTGGGTGGTGCTGTGTTAATTCATTACGTTTTCAGCCGTTAAAACTCACTCTGACTCTGGAACAGTTTATAATACCGTTATAACTTCTCGCGGGCGTGTTGAGTTTGAGGTCACGTGATGCTTTGCCGGCTTTTCAGGTTTCCCTCGTACCTGTGTCTGGGCCTCGGACAGGTACCGTAAACTCACCTTCACTGCAGTCTGTCCACGGCCAGGGTGGCATTTTATTCTCTGAATCCCCCCGAACACTTCGCTTCTGTTTCTGGTGAAAAGGGGAACCATAAATGGACACAATTATCAAAAATAACGGAGAGAATAAACAATATAATCACAAAAATGGAAAAAAATGAAAGATCATCATTCAACGACACATGCATGAATTAACAAAATATACTTCAGGAAATGAACACAAAGAAAATAATCCAAGAAATCAACAGAAAATGAACAAAATTATAAACCAAACAATCAAAAATAACAATCAAAAAATGAAGAAAATAATCCAACAGTAAACATCACACATGCACATTACTCATTACAGATAATTAGATAATGTATTATAGATAATTATTTCATGAAATGACCCCTCCCCCTGACATCTGCCTCCATTTAACTTCATTGTGCTTCCAGATGATCACTACTGTTGTTGTCCTTTATGCCGCAAAGACAAGCAAAACTATCCAGTTCCAAGACTTTGACAGAAGTATTCTATTAAAAGTAAGTATTTGCACAGTTAAGGATGCCGTCTTTATCAGTATCTGTTTACAATTAGCTTTCATGTAGCTGACATCTTCATATTTTTGTCAGATTTTCCCTCTTCCCTTGTTGTATTTGGGCAATCACATAACAGGACTGGCAAGCACCAAAAAACTAAGGTACAAGTTTGAAACAAGAAAAAATGTTCTTACAATAAACACTTTAATGTTAATCACTATCAATAATTGTCACGACAAAGGTAAAATCAGTATTTCATTACAGTTTGAAGGCTGATTCTTTGTCTTGAATGAAAGCTAAGTGATATGTTCAATCCATATCTGTTACAAATGGGAAATTGGATTGTGAAAAAATGACTTCATTTTCATTTCTTCACTTTAAATACAAATATACAATAAGGAAAACGCCATTTTTACTTATATTTAACAATAAAACCTGACAAAATAAGCCGTTGATTAATGTGCTCAGTCTCTATTTTCTGTCTTCATGTGAAAATTATCAACATGGTCACGTAGGCCTTTCAGAGTAAAAGTTCTATTGTGTCTGCTGTCATTTGACACCCCGACACAGTGTAACTCACTGTACACTGGCACATCGTCCTCTTCAGAATAACTGTCTTGGATCCCCGGAAAAGAGTAAACATGTCACTAATTGCTAGCATGCTCTTGATCTGCACATAAGCAGCATTAGCTACTCTAATCCTTCAGAATAAAAGCATTTTGTCTGCAGACCCTTGGTGCCACCCTGAGAAAAATCATATATAGATGAGAAACTTCTCATTATAGTGAGACAGAGTAAAAAAATTTTTCTCAGGGTATTATTGATAGGGTAGCGATAAGCTGATGCACTTTTATTGTGAAAAGTCCAAACCACACATGGTTTTCACATGAAGACAGAAAAAGGGAAATGAGGACATTAGACACCTTCTTCATCCAAATGTTTGAATTCAGCTAAAAAATGAGAAAACACCATATTTTGTCAGGCACCTTTATGGTTAAATATAAGCAGAACAGCTGTTTTTAAGTGAAGAATTGAAAATAAAATAATTTTTCATTATCTGTATGCAGTTTCACATTCATAACAGTTATGGATTGAATAGACATGGATTATACATGGATTATATAGTTATGTATGGATTTAAATGATTTGTAATAAACAAGAATAGACATGATGAAAACAATGTACAACAAAGTAACAACAGAAAAGATGAAACAGGAATGTGAACGAATTAAACCACCTATACAAAAGACAAAAGTATATCAAGCACACAATTTTCCTGTTGTGTTAAAATTGTGAGAATCATCAGTGCAGTGCCTTGTAGCTTTACTTAGAGAGCAAGCGAGAGAGGATCCGAACAGTCTGACATACCTGAAGTCCCTCCTACTTAACGTCTGATTGGTCCTGGTGTGACAGTGATTGAGTAATCACCGAGCCAGTTACTTTTCCTGTTTGAGACCCAGCGCAGTAGTCACCACTGTGACCCAGGCAAAGTCACTTCTAAGGCTAGATGAGGTGAAAATAAAAACACTATTTAAATTATTGGTAAAAGGTTTCAAATAAAGACTAAATAAAATGGGTATGACACAGTTTATTTATGGCTAAATAAAAAAAGAAAAAAGATAGATATCAATGCTGTAACTTGGCATGTAGGTTATACGTATGATAAATAATTCAAACAAATTGCCAAGTATAGGATTGCAATTTTTGCAAATGACTCTTGAAAAATATATTATGATCCTCTTAATTCACAAAAAACACATTGGACCACCAGTGGGCCACCCTGACACCGGGCTTAACAAGTTTTCTGGGATAAACCCTGGATAAGGATACTAGTCATAATTTAAAATATTTCACACAGTTGTTATTGTCTTTTACAGCTTACCTATGTTTACGGTGTTAAGAAAATTCACAATACTGATGACAATGATTTTGGAAATGTATATACTAAGGTGAGTCTACTTTTCAACATAATCATAAATACAGATCTCCTTAAGACACTATGGTTAAAATAATGTGCTTATTAGGAGTTTTCTTTGCATAATTCTTTGGATACATGTGTTATTGTATAAGAACACTATTATACATGGAAAGTGTTTTTAAATATCTTGTAGTTTAACATTACAGTGTTTGTTTTTCAGAAAAACGTTTCCAAAGCAGCTTGTGTACAGCGTGGTGACAATCGTCCTGGGTGCCATGGTCGCTGCAAGGTACAGTTTTACTTCATAGGGATTTAAAGGAGACATTGTGAAAAGCAAGGTTTCATGTCTTTTCTTTTTATTAAAAGAGGGCCAGGGCTCTAAAAATAATGTTACAGTATCATAATTCTCGTTCAACGGAGGAAAAACACATTGCCACTTTTCAGATAACACGACACAAAACAAGCCATTTGAATTACAAATATGCAATCGTTGTCCTTGGCCAGTCCTCGGGGACTCAACAAACCCACCAGAACCACCAAACTCAAACATGATGGAATCCAAAGCATAGACAGGGAATGATCCGCAGCAACAAAGACAGAAACTTATTCAATATAGCGCTGAAAAACAGGTCTATCTGGACATGGCAGAATAAACATTCCTGTGGTATCAAGAGCAGAAATTTAAAGTTTATATTCTAGGGAAGTGTAAGAATTAAATTATAGTAAGCTATTGAAAAGATGTACAGTATATCTTCTTTAAGGAATTTCTTCATAAATAATGTTAGTTGTTTCTCTGGAATAGACTGTTGATGTAGTAGTTCTGGTTTACCCCACTTGTGCATGGTTTCTTTTCCCCTAGTTCAGACCTGGCCTTCGATATGGAGGGTTATACCTTCATCCTACTCAATGATGCGTTCACTGCTGCAAGCAGCGTGTTCACTAAGAAGAAACTGGGCACAGAGGTAGCACACCCTCCTCATGAACAACAAATACAGTCAGTTATGTGAAAAGAGAGAGTTTTTAAAAGTTTTTTAAAAAGTTTGGAAATGTTATTTTGGCCAGTTATTTCTCCCCTTTAATAATATCAATTGGTATTGTATTTGATATAATTTTAAAGCCTGATTAGTCACCTTTACAGTGGGGTACAGCTTGTAAGTATCATGCATTTGTGGAATGAGCAATGCATCTAAACACAAAAATACAGTATGTGCCTAAATCCCCAGTAATATTCTTCTCCTCTTTGAGTGCTGCCAGGTGCATTCCAGTCACAGGTGTGTGACTGGCGTTTGACTGGATCCCAAGAGTGTGGGGCAACATCATGTTCAGTGATTAATCAAGGCTCTGACTGCAGAAGCTGGATGTCAGGCTCAAAGTATGGAGAGAGCGTAGAGAACACTATGCAGAGTGCTGCACAGATCGCAACACATCTTTCAATGGGGGCAATGTCATGGTGTGGGATGGTATCGCTCTCCACACCATCATAATATGGATGTCACCAGACTGCAAAACAAATCTACCTATGGGTACAAATAAAGTAACCTGAACCTGAACCTGAACTTGAACACCAAAACACACCTTGTCATCATAGAAGGTAGTCTCAATGCACAGAGATACCAGAATGAGATTCTGGAGTTGGGGCTGGTCCCACATCTCCAGAATCTGAGACCTAACTTCCACAGAGCCAGGATCATCACAGAGTACCTCCAGAATTTGGGAGTGGAGAGATGCTGCCCACACCTTTAGCTGCAATGATCATCCCATGCATGCATAATCCTTGCAAGACATAGTATCTCGTATAGGTGACTAATCAGGCTTTCCAATGAGTAAAATGCAATACCAAATGACATTATTAAAGGGGAGAAGTAACAGACAGAAATAACTTTTTTTGGTGGAGTTTATATTGTGTGTTTGTTTTACTGTATTTCTTTTCTATAAAGGGTCTGGGAAAATACGGTGTCTTATTTTACAATGCACTAATCATCGTCATCCCCACAATGTTGGCCAGTGCCTATACAGGAGACTTACACAAGGTGATCCTTTCATACAGACTGAAATTCTTCCATACCTTGTGCATATTCCTGTTTGACCACATTGTATGTTGTAACCTGCAGGCAGTCACATATGAACACTGGGTTCAAGCGACATTCATCTTTTGTTTCCTATTGTCCTGCTTCATGGGGTATGTTAATGTATTGTTGCACTTGCAAATACAGGCCTAGTGTAAAGGTTTTATTTACACTGTGTTATTTGTTTAAGGTTTGTCCTGATGTACTCCATTGTCCTGTGCAGCCACTATAACTCAGCGCTCACTACAACAGTCGTAGGAGCGATAAAGGTAAGAACACAAATAAGATGAAAACAAAAGACTTTGACAAGGTTGCTTAATCCTTAAATGCATTATGTAAAGAAGCTGTAAAATATTAAGGACGGCATTATTCAGGGTGTGGACAGGAATCAGAAGCCTTTTTTTTTAACTACATTTAATATTCCATTTTGGGCAGTCAACTGATATCTCTTTTTTTACTGTAAATTAAGCCACATAAACTTTAATATATATTGCTCTTTAAATGTGAAATATGAAATGTGTAAAAATGAAGTGTGATTTATTATGTTTTTTAACTGCACAAAAATAATAAAGGCGATCTTATCTTATTACTTTTGATTATTTTACTCATTTTTTGTTAATTTTTGATGTATTTTATTAATGCAGTTGATTTAGAGCTGGTATGTACAAGATTAAATCAGAATTTAAAAATTAAGTCCAAAGCAATGCACCAATTCACTAAAAAAACAAAATAATTTCATAAAATATTCAAAAAAACAGATAACAAAAAAAACAAATGACAAACATAGGAAATGAACAAAATAATTCATAAAATCAGTAAAAATGAACAAAATTATTCCAGAAAATAATCATGAAATCCATTTAAATAAAGAAAAACTAAAAATAACCAACAGAATGAAGAAAATGGACCAGAGAAGGAGCAAAAATGCCAAAATAATCTATAAATTTCCAACAGAAATGGCCAAAATGAGAAAAATGAACACAATAGCTCAAAAATAAAATGTTCTACAAAATGAAGTAAAGCTTCAAATTGTCCAGAATATGTTCACATTGACAAGAAAAAAATTAACGCATACAAAATGAAATTGGATCAGATGTTTGCGGTAATTGAGGCTTGACAAATTCATGTGTGACGTTATTTCTACTTTGGCATCATTTTAAACCTAAGTGTTATTTTACAATGTCCCCAGATGAGATAAAAACACGTTATCACAGATTTGTTGTGTTCCTGTGCACAAGGCCATCGTCAGATAAAATAAACGTCTGTACTCCCTTCAGAACGTCGCCGTCGCCTACATTGGCATCTTTGTGGGTGGAGACTACCGCTTCTCATGGACAAACTTCACTGGGCTCAGTATATGGTAAGAAGAAGTGTTTCTGTTTAATTATCTTATTCATTTTTGTTTAGATCTTATTACTTTACATCGCTTGCATCCCCGGACCCAAACTAACCAAACTTGGCAGATGGGTGGGATTACTATGTCAACCACCACCTAATTTGCATATTCATCTCAAAATCATATATCCAAAGTTCATTATAGACACTACATGCATGTTGCAATGTCATAAAAACCTGTAATTATTGTTTCTGCAAACTGAGTGGGTGACATGCCATTTCACTTCTTTTATTATTTGTTTATTTTGATAATTTTTGTGTATCATGTACTATAATTTTCACAGTTTGCGCATTATTATTTGATTTTGTAGTTATTTTGTTCATTTTGAATGCTAGTGGCAAAAATTATGACATTATCATGTGAACTAAAAATTGAATTATGGCAGTTTGTAATAAATATTATTTTATTTGTGAAAATGACAGATTCCAAAAGAGACCCAATATTATGTGGACTGTAAGAGTATGAGTAGTTGTAGCATTTTATTAAACTGAATTCCTCCTCTTCTTGCGTATTGAGATAAATTCAGACATTTCCAGTACTTTCTTGGTGTACATGTCATTGGTTTATGTGAGAAATGTTAAAATAAACCTACAAGCATCTGCTTGACTTAAGCCTATCTTTGAACTTTGCTCCAAATAAACCCATTGTTTCCAGTATGTCAGGTGGACTCATGTACTCGTATCTCACGTTCAACGACCAACCATCTGGAAGAGCCACACAAGGAACAGAGGAGCGAACAATTCACATCAGAGACGACTCACCTGAAAAATATACTGCCAGTTAAATGGACATTTCACACTGTGGCCACTTGGCGGCAGTGTTTTTCCTCCATATTGGAGCAGTTGTTTCTTAACATATTTATTCTAAACTTGTAAAGTTTTTTAGAGCAGAATTGCTGTTTTGTGCTTATTTTGTGATTAAATCTTTTTTGGCTATTATTTTTGTCACATTGAGGTTCACAACTGTATGAGAAACACCAGGAGTCAGGGTTATAAGTACAAAAACACTGACTAAATAGTTAAAATGATTAGGAAGTGGATTGTTGTGGATGAGGTTCAGTGAATGTTTATTGAAGACCAAGGCTAAAACAGTGTGGAGAGCCTGTCAGCATCTGTAAAATGTGTAACAAAATACCTACAAAAGCAAGCAGGATCGCTCTAAAAATGCATAAACATAAAAACCATTGGGAAACATTAGCAGAGGGAAAATAAAACCAAAACTAAAAATCAACTTGAAAGCTTTTGGTAAATTGTGCACGCTTGATCATCTAATAAACACATGTATATATTAAATGGTATAATCTTCTCAATCAAAAACCAACTAGGGGTTAGAAAAGCTTCAAAATATACTATAATTGGGTACAAATAATTCATTTGGTGCTTTGATTATCGATTATTGACTTGCCTTCCAGTTTAACTTCACATGGGCAGTTTTATTCGTCTACAGAACATCAAGAGTGAACAGAAGCAGAGCAGATATGGGGCGTCATTCAGTGTTGAAGGATGTAGTGTCGCTAAATAAAAACAACAAATCAAAGAAAACACCAAGCACTACACACATCAATTTATGCAAAACAGGTGTCGTTTCTCCAGATACATATGCCAAATCTAATCTCCAGTGCATTGCAAGCTTAATCCAAGATTTACTAGGGGAGGCAACTAGTGCTACATCATAACATAAACGATACAGAACTGAAGTGACATGCTGTATTCTGGGTTTGCTGATGAGATCTTTGCCCATACGAGTGAACAAAACAAAAAGAAATAAATATCTCACAATTAAAACATTGAAATGAGATGACAGAAGTGCCTTACACCGTCGCTGCAAGTATCCATAACTGGCCCATCACCTTTTAATATAAAAGATGACGCCATCATCCTCATCCTGCCTGGTTGGAGGAACTCCTTTAGCCTGTGGGTTATGTATGGTTTTACTGGTTAAAATGTAAATATGGCATGGCAGTAAAAATACTTTGGACCTTCAAACATAACAGAACAGAGACTGTGTAGTAAAGCTGTGGAATTCCCTCACATCTGTGCAGATTTTTAGAAAGTGAGACATGAGGAAAAGGTGTCAGAGTGGAGTTTTGGGCCCAGACCCCTGGATTAGGCTTGCAATAGTCACCTTTCATTCCATATGAAAATGACCACATCACGTCAAACTGACCCACCTCCCCAGACACTTCACAGCTTCTTGGAGAGAACTGTATTAGCAAGGCTAGAACTACTAGAACCATTCTCAGTCTGTTTTACCACCACTATCACCAGTAGCAGGAGAATTGTGCTTCCAACGCTGGAGATGAAACCCAGGGGCATGAGTCTTTTGACAGAATGCAACATACACATCCTGTTTGAGCACACCCTATTATCAATCTGTCCATCTGAGCTTAATCCATATATACATCAGCCATCCACACACACTCTTACACTCAATATACTGTACTTAAAAACTCGTTACCATCAAAGTGCAAACAAAACAAATAAAAACATAAAAGATATTCTCTCTTTGCCTTTAGAAGGCTGAAGACAGAACGACATTCTTCATAATAGTCAAATCTACAATTATAGCAGCCTAAAGGATAAAATGGAAGCTGAATAAGGTGCTTTAGCTTGTGCCTTCCTGGTGCTGTGAGGGTGAACAGATGACATCATATATGAGAACTGAGCTCTTTCTCATCAAACATTGGTTTATAATGGATCTGAACAATACTGTGCAGTACTATAAGTAAGTCAATATGGCTGGGTGCAATATCCAAATCACAAGAGTTGCATTTTTTAAAATCCCTTTTTTGGTGAAACTGAAATCCAAATCCCCCCCCAAAACTGATCAAAATGGTGATATTTTTGCATATTGTTCAGCCCCATTTTACAAGTTTATCTAACTAGTTCAACTAGTCATTGATCTGCATTTATGACTCTAGTTACAGCACATACAGCAGGAGGGCAGGTTAGGACTGGCGATACGAGGGGATGGGAATCAGAGAGTCCAGGACCAGGTAGTGGGTGGGTGTTTAGGCAGACAGGTTGTTGGCCAATTCGATGAGTGCCAGCGCGCCGTGAAGACGCTCTCTTTGCTCTTGAAGGCGACGTCTGGCTGCTCCTCCCTGGCTCCCCTTCTCCTCCTCCACTGCCATCTCTTCATCTTCTCCATTCTCTTCATCGGACTGTAGATATTCCATGGGATCTTGCTGTTCCTGGTCCTCAGCTCTTGCCTTGCCCTGGGGTTTCATCTTGGTGGTTGTGGGGGTACGCTGCTCACGGGTTTGCCAATACCTGTAAAAACAGAAAAGAAGACATCAACATTCAGAAAGTAGATACAGAATTGATTCTAAAGCTACAGAACTTTATGTCAAAGTGGTTGTGGGATCATAACTGCTTCGTCCACACTTCTGTACAGCTGTGTGTTGGCTTACTTTGTCAGCCACTCTGCCACAGCCTTGTTGTCAACAGACTGAGCCTTCCCTGGGCCTTCCTTTGGTTCCTCTCTCTTCAGACGGGAGAAAGGGTGCTTGGGGCAGTGACGATTTGCATGTGTGAATCGGTTGCCACACCCTGTAAGAAAAAAAAAAAAAAAAAAAAAACAC
>JAQQAE010012437.1:0-13166 GCA_029823295.1 Pseudamia nigra | reverse complement strand
ACAAATAGTGAATTTCAGTTTTGTAATTGATAAACACCATATGCATAAATGGTAGCATAATTAAATTGACTGTAATATATATATATATATTTAAGTTAGGTCCCATCGGTCAAAACCAGCAGGAGCTCTAATGTAATATTTTGGGCAAAAATCAATCCTGTTTGATCAAATATGACAATCCATCGTCCACAGGATCATATTTAAAGGCTTGTGTGCAACTTTGGATTGGGCTCTTCAGTTTTACACAGCTGTATATAGTTTTAATGTTGTTTAGTTGATGTATACCCATCATACAGCGCTGACCGTAAACAAGAAGACATGCATTGCAAACTGCAGTAAAAACCCCATCTGAATGTGCTGCACATGTGCAAAGAATGTGTGTGGTTCACAACAGGGACAAATTCACAATATCAAAACAGAGCATGATGTGTTTTGTAGCGTTGGAATAGAAGGTGACACAAACCGATGAGCTCAACTTCTTACAGCTGAGAAGAGATATTTTTACCCTCTGCAGATGCTCATACTTTGCTGCTGAAACGTTTCCGTCTCACCTTTGAATCATTACAGTGCAGTTTTTCAGTTTGCTGTGTCACTACGGTTCGGTTTACAGCCTTACAGTGTTATTGGCTCAGAATAACCCAGGGCTTTTTTTGGCTCGACTTCCCTGTGGTTTACCTCCAGTCTATCTCTGCCTCGAAGAAATGTTTTTCGAGCTAAAACCTGATCTGCAAACTGCAGGATTTAATTGGAGCAGCCGAGCCTTGCGGTTTGAGAAATATAACGAGCCTGGGATCTAAACTATGTTAGCATGTGTGATGCCAGTAAACTGGAAGCCTTTATCGCTAACTGGATTCGTTTATGGACTGATTAGACTGGCACATGGTGTGAGGCTTCAGTGTTAGAGTTTGCTGTTCAGAAACAAACCCATACCTGTTTGTTTTTTTTTTTTCCCCTCTACACTGACTTTAATTCTAGCAGACAGTACATATGAGAAAGTATGTCCATGACTGTGACAAATCTGCACGTGTGTTTTTAACTTTTTATCTCAGGACCTGATGATTCTTCTGATTTAAATGTTGTTTGTTTAACACGAAGGATGGATATTAAATGGACAGAAGCTAAAGGATCTGATTCCAAAAGACCTGATCCGGCCTCGGAGTTTTCGGGAAATCCTTGGCCGTGGACCTGAAGCAGACCACAAACGGTCAGGATGTTTTATAAGCCGGGTTGTTTTTTTTTCTGACTGTGATACATGCCGTTCCGTGTCTCAGCGTGACAGAACCTCATGTCAAACTTCACATCAAATCCAAGAGCTTTAAGTACTTTTTGGCGACAGACACATCCATGTCAAAGGTTACATACATGCAAATGTTATGTAAATCGACCCTGAACGCTCAATGCTGAAATCTAACCATACAGTAAATGATAAGGGTCATGTGCTGGATTTTTTAAGTCTTTTGTTTATGGAGCCATTTACTGTATATACAGATGTGATTTGTTTATGTGAAGGAGAACCTTAGACTATGAATATTCTCTTTGCACTGGGTTAAATATGTACAGAAGAAGAAATGATTATTTACAGATGTACTGAGGACGGTTTGAGATCACTTATTTGTCTTAAGAACAGTTTGATATTTGGGAAAACCGCTCATGTTATTAAGATATTTGTAACAACCAATAAAGCATGTGTATTAATGTTAACAGGGTTAAAGGGTTCGGTTCCGTTGAAGTCAGGGGTCCGCAACCTGTGGTTCCAGGGACACGTGTAATGAAGACAATAATCACTAACTCAACAAGAAGAAAAAATTTACTCGGTAATGAAAAAACAATACAAATAATCAAGTAAATTACCAAAACCGCAAAAATGAACAGACATAAGCAAAATAATGAAAATGATTAAGATAACATGACAAAAATGACTGATATAATACACTGACTTCAGGAAAATCATTTTTAAAAATGAATAAATGAGTCGAAATGAACATGGAAAAAACAAAATGATAAAAAAAAATAATAAGCTACATAATGAACAAAGGATTCAAGCAAAATGAACACAATTTCATAAAAATGAATAAAATGATAAACAAAATGGACAAATATAAAAAAAAACGTAATATGCTGCACAACCAATTATGATCAAGCTAAAATGTGCGTTGTACTGTGGTACATGTGGTACATAAACGTTGTGGGTCTCAGCACATTCTGTCTAAAAATGTGTCTCCACATTGTAAAGGTTGCCGACCCCTGGTTTAAGTGAAACAACATTCAATCCAAGACCTGAACGTGAGAAATGGGATGCATGCATTTGATTAGACCCGTTCCATTGATAATACTTCTAGAGTTTATTGCCTGATGATTTGAAATGTGGAAGTTGGTTATGACGGGAAACGCCAAGCTCAAGCTCAAGCTCTGAGGTGATTCCAGAAGTTTTAAAGCTTTCTTTTGTCAGTTTAAAGATGCAAAATAGATGGGAGATATTAAACATATTCTATATCCAGTGATTTAAGGGGGGGGGGGTGTAATTTCTTCTATCACATTGTAAAAATTCACCACTGTGGTCAGAAATTGTGGATTGTGGTAAAGTGCTTGTATCACCCAAATGTGCATGTGACGAGATTTATCTGAGTGACATACAAACTCAAACACAAATGCTTCAGATGTTCAGGGACTTCACAAAATATGGTCTTAATCTTGTAAATACCTTTATATAAATATTCTGAAAGGGCTTTATGTAAATAAAACTGAATTGAATCAAATTAAACTGAAAGTCAGACTTGCTGTCACCTGTTATTTTTCAACAAATTCAATGATTATCATGATAAGGGCTCATAAAAGAAAAAACTTTAACTATCTCAGATGTGTACTAAAGTACAGCTGAACTCATACAAAACGCTACTGCTTCCGTCATTGAGGGCCTTTGCAAAATAAAGTATTGTGACGAGGCACTACGCAATAGAATGGAATTGATTTATCTTGAACCAAAGTAAACTGAAAGTGAGACTTGAGCCAACTTGTCTCACTGCCACCAATTATACTAAAAATATAACAATAACTATAAAATGAGCATTTTAAATCCTTGAAGGGCCAGTCGTCTTGGACCAATACAGATGATTGGACAGGTGACCTGCCAATCAACACAGCTTCCAGCCTCCCAGCTGTCAGACTCGTATGTCTGGTCTTTTCTTACAGTACCAGTTGTTGAAGGAATCTGAAATGCCATCGTGTGATTAGATAAGTTGCTAACGCCGCAGCAGCTACTGCTATGACTGTTTTCAACTCCCCCATGAGGGAAAAAGCATTTCAGTGAAAGATGTGAGGCATATTTTTTGTTCTCTTTTAAATTATGTCACCATTTACACATATGATATTTGTCATATTTATCAAATTTAAAAACAAGTCAAGAAAGGACCAGTTTGTTGCCAAACGAAAAGTAAAATATCATTTAGTTTTGTGCAAAGCGGACCTCACTTCCATCTCTCGTGCTATACAGTCTGACACGACACCAAAAAGGCCGCTACCTCGACAAATTTACCCTCCTTATTCCAGAATAAAGCATCGAAAGAGGTAAATATTCCAGGCCTGCTCATGTTGAGCTGCTCTGAACAGATTGTGGAGACACAACGTTTTAATGACATCATGTATGTGGCTTCCTGTTTTTAGCTTATGCCTCACAGTTTTACAACAAACTACTACTTTCTTGACTTACAAATGTCACGTGTAAATGGTGTCATAATTCAAGTGGGATCACACTGTAATGCAATTATTTTCTGAAGTCCAGCTAAAAGCCAGAAACAGAAATATCACAAATCCTTAATATTCAAGGACTCAAATAATGCACGACTATCTCAGATACGTAGTAAAGTGCATTAAAAGAATATGCGAGTGGGTTAAATTTCACCCCTGTGTAAATCATTTGATAATCTCTGGATGCATAAATGATAAATCAGTCGCTTGCAGCTGCAGAGTGTATACCAAATACCAAGCAAGCACAAAATAACAGATCATTGTGAATTAGACAAATTACCGGTTTACCTTCACGTTTGTGCATGTATTAAATGAGCTGAAAACAGCCAGCACTGCCTTCCTTCCCCCAGCGTCTCCTCTGGTCTAGTCTCTCCGTTAGCTCCCCTCATACGTGTATGTTTGTAATTTAGGGTTTGTTTTTGCAGAGAATGAGAAATGTAAAGTTGTGTTCAGTGTAGGATCTGCCCATTTGTGAATATGTAGCATCAGTAGTTTCGAACACAGCAGACGTGTCTCTTGAAGCATTTTTCCTGCATCTGTTGTGCATTAGTCCTACAGACAATACTTTTTTTGTACATGAAACAGTAGAACCAAACGGAGTACGTTGTAGAGTGAAACCAGTTCTATTTACCGCACGGTTCCTTGTGGCCGGCATCGGACGAAAACAGAGCAACATTAGATTTTTCCAAACATTTCCTCTGAAGGATGGAGCCGCAGGATAACAGCAGTTCAAACTCTGAGCATTAAAATACTTTTACATCTGCATTTGACATTTTTTTTTTCCATCGTCACTAAACAGAGTCTTTTTTCCATTTTAATTTACTGTGACACACCAAGAACATCAGAGAGACAGGCGTTTTTTTGGAGTCGTGCAATAACTCTGGGGCTTTTGGTAATAATTATCTGGAGAAGAAAAAAAAGAAAGCGCCCAACAGTTTGGGATACAAACAAAGGGCATTTCTGAACAGTCATATAAGGACAAATTAAACCCAGCATTTTCCCAGAAGTGTCACTTTTAATTAAATCTGTCTGACAGGGATCGTCTTTATATTTTTATGTGTATGATGTGTGTGTTTATATTTGAAAAACGTGGCCTGGCTGTAAAATATTATTTCTGTTTTCTAAAATAATTTGATAAAATAAACACATACTACATTGTGGATTGGTTTTTGTGAGTCTTCTGAGGCAACAACATAAAATATCTCCCATTGTTCATCTGAAAGCACCTGCTTTGTTTTTAGATTTGGTTTTTAAATTTTCCTGAACTGTTTTATTCATCTTTTAAACGTGAAAATTGGCAGTTAAATAGCCAGGAGGCTCTTTTTCCATTTCATAACATGTAAATCTGCAGAATGTGAAGTTGGGCAGGTCTATGACGAATATTTGCACATTGTTAAACTTTACCATAGCGTAATATTGATACATCCTGTCCATGGGATTTGGTGCCAGATGCTTCCGACTCCTGTCACATAGTGCTGCTTGCTCATGAACCGCTGACATACACATATGATCTGCCCTATAATGTCACACTATATAATACACGCTCCTGTTCAGTCCTGCAGCACAGTGATGTCACGCATCCACTGCAGCTGCTCCTCTGAACCTTCTGCCTTTTGTTCTGGCACCAGCCCCGCAACCACACATAGTCCTTCTCAGATCCAGTAGGATCAGTCGGTAAGCCCCACATTTCCTCTGCCTCAGGTCCAGGAGGTGCTCTCCGGGGAAAACTCCTTTCTCCATATCAATCCAAAAACTGATCCCACAAAAGAACAGTGTAAAATGCAAAAAGAAAAATTAAGAAAAAGTGAAGAAAAAGTAGAGAGCTGTTGTCAGTTGCTGCCAGCTGCACCGACACATTCGAGAACTGATCACTAGTGAGTGACTCGTCTCTACTGGGGATGAAAACAGCCTATTAGAAACGGTGTCTTTTTTTTGGAATAAAGTTTGTTGTTTGTATGAAGTTATGAACTGGTAATCCACAGTTTGGTGGGCAAAAAGTGAATAGTCTATCTGTGGTTTACAGAAAGCATTTGAATGCATCACTAAATGCACTGTAGCAAGCAGTGTCAGCTCGGTGCCGTAGCGCGGTGTGTAGCCTTGTTAGCAAGCTTTTCTGTCGTCATGATGGTACAAAGTCTTGTGAAGTGATAACACTGGTTTAACATGTGATGTGTGTCACAGTTAGTGTGTTCTGACCAAGTGAGAACCTCAATGGTTGAGCCGTGGGTCAAAAACTGCAGTACAGTTAACACATGGATCGATTAGGTAGATGGGTGGCATTAATTTATTTTATTTTCACTATCTGAAATCAGGTTGTTTTACCCTCATATGTAACAATGTCATTCACATTATGCTGCGTTTGCTACTTTTGGTGACTGGGGCCACACTATACTTTCACTGTGTTGACAGATTTTGAAAAGATTTGGAGTTCACACTAATTGACTGGTTTCAGCAGATTATTTTTATGATGACTGACAGACTGTGCCTGATGAGGGATCACACACTACATGACTTGTCGAATCTACTGAAGCCAGCTGGGCGCATCAGGCTCTCACGAGAGCAACCACGTCTACGAGTTGGGGATGTCGCTCCCCGATCCAAAGCCCTCGACACACAGGGACTGTTTGCACTGCGGTCTGTCCTGAAAAATCCAGTCGTTATTTCTGATATTACCGTTACTCTCGGCCATCCTCATCTCCTAACAGTCTTTTCTGTGGCCCATCTACTCTTTCTCATTGTTGCCAGCATGTGTTTTCAGTAGGGACGGTAAACAGTACAAGCCATGTAATTGTGTCCAGAGTCGGCTCATAAAATTCAAACACGTTTGATTGACTGCGAGTTCGGTCTGCTTGGTTCCCTCACATGCTAACACATATGTGTTCCAACTAGCCGTGCAGACTGTGAATCGTGTAAAATTGGACAAGAAGGTTCCAGTGTGTCCCCAGCTTTAGGAAAACACTCAAATATTATTTGTAGAGGCACGAACAGGACATTAGGTCTTTACCTACTCTTCCTCTGCATGTGATAACTGATGGTCTGAAGCACTTTAATGGCACACATTAACTCTTGAGTGATTTGAAAACCATTCCTGGTGACGACCGAGTGAATCTGATGAGTCAGCAAAGTGGTGACTTTGGACAATCTTAAACATATAAAGCATGTTCTGGGTTTTTTGCTTACTACATAATTCCATATGTGTTCTCGCACAGTACTGATGTCTTCAGTATTAATGTACAAGGTTGAAAGTGATTAAAAACAAAATGAAGAAAAGTCACTGAGCGTGTGTCCAAACGTTTGACCCCCACCAAGGTCACACGTCCACTGTCACGTAGCCCACAACTTTACAGTAAGAGTGTAACTACAAAAAATGAATAATCAAATCACTCATGCAATATTTCTCTCTTTGCTTCTCGGCATGTTCTTAATAATAGCAGTGCATTTAGTCAGAATTTTCACATGTGATGGTTATGGACCTTTGTCATAATTTCTCTGGTGGATTGACGAAAGGGGAGGGTGGGAAGAGGAGGAGACGATGGAGACGTTTGTGCTGTGATCCAGTGTGATGTGATCTGATTCTGTCCTTTCTCAGTTCACATCTGACTCTAAAGGAGTTTGGCTCGACAGCGAGCCCCCACCCCAACTCCCCGAAAAAACCGCCGAAGGACTCAAAAGAAAACATTTAGAACAAGGAAAAACTGTTCTCTCATTTTCTCCCTCGACAGTCTGTTTTGTTTTTTCCATTTTCTGACCCTGTTTTATTCACATTAACCCCTCAGTTTTCTTCAGTTTTTCCCATTCTTTTCTTTTTTTTTATTAACTTATTAGTTTTCCAGTTGCTGTACTACTGAATTAATTTTTAACCAGTTGTAATTCTCACACATCCTTATGTTAAACACGACTGAGATCCTTCATTCACTCCTGGTTTTCAGCTGATTTTTGACTGTTAGAAGCTCACAAATCAAAGGCAGTGAGGTTCACGTGAGAGAAGCAAACACGGAGGAGGAAGGAGGAGGAGCTGCAGAGATCAGGAGAAAGCAAGGGCAGAATTAGTTCAAATTTTCTGGCTAAGCGAGTTACTGCAGATTTTCCTCTAGTTGCTAACTGTGAGCTATTCACCAGCTTCTCCATCCTTCCCATGTTCACAAACATTTTTCAGATCTTTTGCCATTTTCCGTCCAAAACTGCTGGATGCAAAGACACCTTTTCATTTTCACCAACACTGACAAAAAACTTAAAACTACTTATTCAAAACACAAAGCAGTTGCCAACGAAAACATTTTTAACTCAATTCCCACTTAAAAAATGTTGTCATTTTGTGACTTAAAGATTATATTTTATACCATCTCGCCTTTCACCTACATCTTCCTCTTCATTTCGCTCAGCTTTGAACTCTGACTCCTCCTTTCTCTGCTTTTCTCACACTTCCCACCATGTTCCTTTAGTTCCATCCATCCTTTGCTTTTTCTCTTAGCCATGCCATCTTGGTTTTCCACCCACTTCTTCCCTCACATTTGGTCTGTTTCCTCCACTTCCCATCAATCCCATCTCTCTTTTCCTTCTTTTTTTTTGCTCCATCAGATTCAGTTATCGTTTGGCTTCATGTGTCTCAACCAGGGTGCAAAAACTGAACTAGGATATTTGTGTGTGGTTTTCCTCCTGCAGGTCGTGTACTCTGTGTGAGTTTTTTAATGTGTGTGCGCTGCTGGATAACAAACAGGAATGTGAGCAACGAGGAGGAAACTCAGTGGAAGTTTGGGATGTTCGGACAGGGTGTGAGTGTGTGTGAGTGTGTGTGTGTAGAGGAAGAGGTGTGTGTATATTTTTGTGGGAACACCTCACCCCGCCGCATGTTACTGTTACTGGAAAAGATAACATAAGCCTGGATTCCCCCTCGCACAGCTGGAAATGAACACACGTGTGCTTCCAGGGCGTTTGTCCTGAAATTCCTCTTGAATTCATCATTACTACATTTACATATTAAGTGCATTTTTAATGACTGAAACGATAATGAGTTATTAGTAAAATTTTATTTGGCGTGACCATAATTTGTTATTAAGGAACCAAACAAGTCCAATTCCAATTAGATTTGGGCGATGTGGTCAGCACACATCATATGACCTATCTTTTATGAATCTTATAAATGCACTTTGATAGTTAAAACTCTGTGTGTGTTAATTGTAATTGCAGCAACAGACAGATAATTGAGGGTCTGGCGTTGTTATCATGTCTTAAAGAAGTGGAAAAAAATCACCTAGTCATAGAAGTGTCCGGACTGTCATAGAAGTGTCCGGACTAGAAGTGTGGTTCTGGCTCACACAACATTTTCCCCATAGAACATGATCATAAAAGAGACAGGACACCCACATCTGCAAAACAGGTCAGAAACAACAGTTTTCAAAACATGAAGGCTTGAAATCAAAAGTTGCAAACTGTCCAAACAGATGCTTGGTTTTTAAATCCGTGACATGTTACTTGCAAAACACAATCTGAACCCGAGTGGAACCTGAAAGATGTGGAACATCACGTAGAACATGTTTGTGCTTCGTCGCCAGTGAGCAGCTTTCCATAAGAAATATAAATGGGCACGTTTTTCCCATGTTGTATCCTGTTTTTTTTTTTTTTAGAAGATCCTTGCATAATAGACATGAAATTGCAGCCAATTTTTTAATGAAGTCTTGATGATGTCACTCAGGCTACTTATGATGCTTGCATGATTAAATGATTAATTCTTCTGATATTTGCAGTAATCTGAATTTAACCTGAGGTACTTTGTACATTAAAGTTTGGTTTATTTTAATAGTTATTTTCACTCTAGTAATTTATGTTGCTTATTCATTTGTGTAATATTTGTCGGCAAAATCCTGTTATTCTGTAATTAATTATTTCATGATCACTTCTAGCATCGTGTTATTTAATATCTACGGTGCATGTATGACATTTCAGTGGGTTGATTAGAATTCTTTTAGATGACAGTAACTGTTTCCTGTCTGTTTGATGATGGTGAAAGCGCTGTCTACTGGTTTTGGATGCTTTGTGTTGCTAACCTTCAGTAAAGTTGCTGAAACTGTCATGCTTGAACTATTTGGCATTTGATTTAAAAAGGGTGTATTTTTTTTTTGCTTTTTTTTTTTTACACAGATTGAACTCTTAACTTGCAAACACAGACGGCAGAGTGTATATATGCCACTCGTCAAGGCTCTGCAGGATGTTCTAGGCAATCCTCATTCCCATTTTCTCGTAAACAATACATAATGCATGTAAATCAACTCAAGTTGAAAAAAAATCACATAAAAACTATATTTTTGCACAAGTTTGGTTTCATACTGTGCATTACTATTTAGACGGTAAGCACGAGAAACACCAGGCTCTGCTCACTGGGACGATATGAACAGTTTTAACCTCTGTTCTCGGCACCTGAGCACAAACCGCAGAACGTAGAACAGGTTGGAGATGTTTTCCTTAAACGTCGTCAGAGTCTGCATCTCACTCGAAGCAGTTCAAAACACGACACAAGGGCACATCGAGAAAAACTGTCTATTGTTCACGTTTCCTAACTCAGCTGCAGAGTTTCCTATTAATTATCTACATTCTTCTGCTTAGTTTAATAATGAATTGGAAATATTTTTACACAGGTCTCTTTCATTCTGTTTTGCATTATCACTTCAGCTAAATACTTTTAAAAACCACGCTGACTGCCCAGTCAGACATGCAGCAGATCGCGGAGTTAGTCAGATGTTCTGGTCGCATGAAAATCACGTTTGATTTCCTCCTCCTCTTTTTTCTATGAGGTCAGTGGTACAGTATTTGTTTATTCATTTACAGTATGATCTGTGCATGAGACTGAAAAAAATAATACTTTCTGACTCCTGAGAAGCACATTCATCAGGCATGGTGGTTATACTGCATTTCTGACTATAATGATTATGCATTTCAAGTTTCTGTAGTTTTTGGTCTGTGGTGTTATTTTAAATCTAAGGCAGTGGCTTTGCCTAATTCCCAGCTGCTAAACCGTCCTCTGGTAAGTGAACTTGTCAGTTTTAACATGATAATGGACACTATTATGTACCACTTTTACAGTTTAATCCAGGCTTAATCCTACTGCATTCAGCTTCTGCCCTGAATTTATTTCATTAATGGACTTAGCTCCATTTCAGATTTCATCCAGTCAGCAATAACTAAGATTTCTGCTTTTGGGTCCTGGGGCAAAATCCTTCACTTACTTGCCTGCATCAATGTGAATGAATGTTTGGTGGTGGTCGGAGAGGTCGGAGGCCGCTGGTGCGGATTCACAGCCACATTTCCATCAGTCTGCCCTAGGACAGCTTCAGCTACAGATGTAGTTCACCACCACCAGTGTGTGACTGTGGAGTCAGTGTGGGTGTCTTCAAAAGCATTAGTAGAAATTTAATTATTGTTATTAATAGTAATGCTGTCTGTAAATGTCACACTGTCAAAACATGTAAAACTGATACATATCTACCAGAAGAGTAGAAAAGTCGTCACATATTACATTGAATATTTTAGTGATTATTGCCTTCTTTGACGTTGTTTGCATTACTAGGTGATACTTTCACTACACTAGGAAATAATCACTGAACTGATAGGTGATCATAAAAAATAGCTTGGATAACTAGAAAAATAAACTATGCAGTTTTCAATGCAAATAAAAGAAAAGTTTTTGAAATTCTTGAAATTTCTGCCAGTTTGTTTTTTGTTTCAGCAGAACTATGTAGAATTGTACTTGGCTGAGATGTAGACACACGCTGAACCACTTGTGTTCAAATTTGGTGGCCATAGCTCTGATGATAAAGTTGCAGATTTTGAACTTTTACAACCCTGTGACTTTGACTTTTTTTCTACGGACCAGCCTCTTCTAATCTGCACAGAATACACGCACATAAAACTTCACAATTAAATAACTGTTGCTGACAGATCCAACACCTCAGAATGTGAGCCACAGTGATTTAGGGACATACAGCAGACCAGCAGGAAAAACTGCAAAACTCCACAACCACGATGAGGAACAAACTGTTAACAGAGAGATAAATCTGTCTTCACCGAGCTGCAAGCAAAAGTAAAAAAAAAAAAAGTTAAAATCAAGAGACACAGACAAAAGATGCACAAGGAGATAGACAATAAATAACTAAAGGCATAGAGAATGGAATCTGTATCTCTGAATGTATCTGTATGTGTTTAAGGCTAACTGAGAGAGAGACTATACAAGTGAATGGGAGAGAGAGGGGGGATTATCCTGTCTCTGTCTGTGTTTTATTGGCCACATGTGGTTAAAGATGTCAGATCAGAAACCACAACTACACACTGTTTGTGCATGTGAGTGTGTGAGACTCTGATTTGAACTGACAGCTGGTTTACACTGCAAATGTGTTTGTTTGTGAGTGTGTGTAACTTTTTGTGTATAGGGCACTGTAGGTGTTTGTGCATGAGTGCTTGAGGATCTGTGTTTTGAAAGTGTGTGCTCTGTGTTTGCATGCATGACTGTGTGTAGTAGTGTGTGTGTGTGTGTGTGTGTGTGTGTGTGTGCTAACATGTGTTTTTGAATTTTCACTCAGACTTCAACCACTGGTCCTGAAATAATAACATGTTGTATATCTGTGCGTTTGTATGAATAGACGACAGATTCTATTTGTGATTTTAGTCCAGAAACTCAACTTCAAATGTTTCATATTCTTTTGATTCACATCTCTACATTTGGTGTCTAATTAACATCTGTTTATCTCTGAGACGTGTCAGGATGATTTGTGCGTTTTAATGAAAGTTCCAGTATTAAGATGATCATTTCTACATCTGTTTCAATTATTTACTCTGATCCAAGTGGAAAGAAAGAAATGCAGCCGCTCAAACTCTGATAAAAAACACAAGTGCTTTGGAGTAATGAGTTCCACGGATCGTAATTTAATGACAAAACAACAGCCCTGCTAACGCTAATGTGGAAATCAGTGCCTTGATTTTTGTACAAAGAAACAGTTTGTAACAGAAATCTGCCATGTTTGTCTTTCCCCCAATTGACATGAGTGAAGTCTGGTAAATGACAGATTTACAAAATCTAGTACTTTGAGAACAGTCTGAAAATCACGGTGAAGATAAGTCAATAAAATACTTTGGTGTAGGTAGAAAAAGATGAAGAGATGGTTTTCATTTGGACAGTCTGACTGAGAAGGAGATTCTGCTACTCACAGTGAGTTCCAGTTCATCTCTAGTAATTTCATACACAGAATGTAGCCATTTCAATTTTCTGGCTCTGATGTTATATCACAGGTAGTTGTTAATGCACTGGAGCCAACAGTACCAACATGTCTACCAGTTTATGTGACTATAACCGTTTGTTCCTACCCTCAATTATAACCCTGACAGTACTTAGGAAATTGTGCCCCTACTGATAGTGTTTCCTCACAATGCATTTC
>JAQQAE010012436.1:0-13167 GCA_029823295.1 Pseudamia nigra | reverse complement strand
CTCGGTCGGTTTCCATTAGACTGAACCACTTCTAATCATGTCTTGCGGCTCCATCCAGCTGCCTCTGAATTCTGTCTGTCACCAGACACAATTGTCTGGACCTCGTCGTTGGACACGGTGTGGATTTACACGTTGCTATTGTCCATTAATACAAGTAGCGATAACACAAATGTACCATCGCTCTTGCTGTGTTTTGAGAAATGGCGCAGTTTCTTGTTGCGTGGGAGTCTGTCTCGAGACGTGTCCAGTGACGGCATGCCCTAGCCAATCAGTGGCCTGCAGTCTGTGTACGTCACGTTCTCTTCTCGACTCAGCTCACTTGGAACCCCAGCCGAGCAGGTTCTAATATGGTCTAAACCTGACCATAGGTATGAATGTGAGTGTGAATGGTTCTCTGTCTTTATATGTCAGCCTTGCAATGAACTGGCGACTCATCCAGGGTGTACCCCGCCTTCACCCCAAGTCAGCTGGGATAGGCTCCAGCATCCTCCCTGCCCTTTGCGAGAATTAAGGGGTAGAAAATGAATGAATGTAACTGTATCTGATTAAAATGGCATTTATTTTGGAGTTGTATAGTGTCTTTGCTAACATCTATAGGAATGCAAAGTATCCAGTTACTTTAAAGCTATGGAAAATATAGAATCACTGTACAAAACTTTGTATATTCTGGTACATAGAGAAGTTAAATTAGCCTAACAGCCTAGCATTATTAATCAGTCACATATTGAAACATTACTACCAATATTCTGTCATTTCTCTATAGAGTACTTTTTGAGCATTTAAGTAGACTTTGATGACAGAAAGCAGAAGTTTCATGTTTACCTGGGAATAAACAGCATATAAAACTACATTTACAAGTGTAATCTCAGTACTTTTCCCCAACACTGCATTCATCAATACCTGTGCCCTGTCAGAGGTGTTTTTATGATTGATGAGTAACTTGTTATTGAATGTGCTGCATTTTCAGAGAGAACTGCAGCCACTGCACCATGAATCTAAATCAGTTTCTACTTGTTTGAGTTGTTTAGCTGAAGGATTTGAGCCAGGCTGTCTATGGATAAATCTGCAGGATGACTGACTGTTTTAGGTTAGCTTGTTTAAAGAAAGCAGTGGATCTAATCGTGAGGAGAAAAAAAAAATTAGAGACATAACCATCAATCATAAACCCCCATTTTCCATGCTGTCAAATTACCTCTGCACCATTACACCACCCCCGAATGAAATTTTATGAAGAGAGCACACTTTATCTTTTCAGCTGTCAGAGGGTATGATCAGTTAGTTGATTATGATGTTAGCGTTACAGTACTGCCGTTAAGTTTCACTGTTGAATATTTAGGAATGACAAAGTCAGTGCACACTGTGCAGTGCACACAGGATGGAAAACATGCAAGATAAGGGGTGTGCATGCAATATTAACAGTATAAATGTCTACTGTATTTACATTTGCATGCAGCTTTTCTTTTATAATGATTTTTTATTTTTTCATGTATATTTTTGCTGATGTATTATTACACAAGAGAAGAATAGAATTAGAATAAAAAGACGGATTGAGGGCTTATCTGGCGCTGCAGGTGTGGTATTATAGGCTTCTCAATGGGAATCAGACCTGTGGTGTGAAGTATAAGCTCCTGCACTGTGCAGAGCATTCTGTACATAATCCCAGTGCACTTTCCCATAACTGGGAGATGGGACGAAGTGAAGGGCACACAGTCTGTTGGCAGTGTGACTCTGACAAGCGGCCACTGAGACAGGGCACGAGTGCTTGTCGCACTTTGTGGTTTCACTGCTACTGTTGCCTGCCACTGACGGAGAGCAAAAAAAAAAATCCTCTTTTCCCTAACATGAAAACTGCTATCTGCTTTTGAAAGAATAACAAAAAAATAATAAAAGCATACACAATTATGGGTTGACAATGACAGAAAAAATTCTTAACTTGTATTAAGTAGAAGTAAGGAAGTGAAAATTTGAAGTACAACTTCAGTATAACACCCAAATTCTATTGTCTATAACAAGCTCATATATTATTAGTGATGTAATGTATTTTTTGACTCATCTTTCAAAGCCGCCCAGGAAGGAAAATAAATCTATTTTCATCTACTTTCATAATAATCTATTTTTGTGCTGCACAGTGCTCAATCCGCTAATGAAAAAACAGTCCCAAACTCATGTTATTTACTCCTCTATTTCGATTCCATATTGTGTTGGCATGAGACTGTGGATCTGGACCACTGAATATTCAGTGAGTCTTTGTAGACTAATTATAATGTGTGTCTTCATAAACTTGGGTACTGCATGCGGTGACTGAATAAGGCACAGCAGAAAATAAATTGATTTCTTGCTTTGATGCAGCTGTGTTGTGTGCACTAGTGTCTGATGAGGGCCTGGATGATATAAAGAAATCTTATTCTGTACTCCTTTTGTATGATAATTTAGTCCAGCTACAGCGTATCATGTCGCACTGAATCCCTGCCTCAGCACAAGGATTGCGGGAAGTCTGTTCTAGGCTGTGATGAAATTAATGGAAAATTTTATTGGTGCAGGTCATGTTTGTGGTGTTGTGGCATTGTAATGAAGAAGAATGCTGAAGAACGTTGAGGAGGTGGAACATTAAAATGCCCCTGGCAGGTTCTTCCATGCTACTGAATAGGAAATAAGTCCATCATGAGGGAAGCTTGTTCAAAACAAGTAATGATTAATGGGAGTTTGGGTGGGTTTGTGCAAATATTTTATGATGGGGTGCATGCAGCATATGCATACAAACACACAAACATGAATTATATGCATACAAATACAGTTAGGTGAACAAATTCGATCTGTGTGATGCATTGAGGCACATCACCCACACTTTTGCCCACAGACACATGCACAAGTAGGTAGGCTATTATAATGAAGACTGACCGCTTAATCATACTGTAAATGACATCTCAACAGCAAGAAAAAAACTTTACTTTAAATAACTGAATTCTTGAATAAACTTGTGTTTTACATACATTTCCGGCAAAAATTCACATTCATGTTTTGTGGAACAGCTTGGAGGACAAACTCTTGATATAAGCACCTAATTTAGAACTTATATCACAGTATCAAAAAAAATGTTAACATTCAATTATTTCCATTGCTTTAATTTATGAATATTATTATCATTCAGTGTTTTTTTTTTTACATTTCAAAGATGTTTTTATAGGTAAACGGTCATCCAAAAGGTTAAAAAACATGTTTGATGCAAAGATACCCAAAAGAAATACTCCAAAGACTTTGACCTACAAATTCAATCCTTTTTATCCTTGAGTTCAAGTCCTGAGCAATACTGTTTGCATCTCTTGTTTTTTTTATTTAATTGTTTTTAAAACTGAATGTATTGCTAACATTTTATTATTTGACTTGCAACGTTATTCTTATTTGTAAAAATTGTAACCTAACATCACCTTGATCTTGACCTTTGACCTGCAGAATATAGCCAGTTCATCCTTGAGTCCAAGTGGAATTTTGTGCCAAATTTGAGGAAATTGCATCAACAAACACAAGGTCACAGTAACCTTAACCTCCAGTCTTTTGCCGTTGGAATTGTTGCATTTTATCCTTGTGTTACGATCCAGTTTCCGTAGGTGTGGTTTTCAGCTCGGGTTTCACTTATATGATTGACATTTCAGAGGATGTGGGCTTGGTTTGTAAACTCTCTTCAATTAGCCTGCATTGGACACAGCCATTTAAAGAGGAGGTGATAAAGTAGCCGACGGGACACAGTAGCTGGGGAGTGATAAGACGTAATTAGAATCAAGATGCCGACAGAACAGGTGGAGAATCTAGAGAGGAAACGGAGCTGAGAGAACCGAGCCACACCAACCTATGGACTGAGAATCGAATTTTTAGTAACACGCTAACACTTTTGTATATTTTCATCTTAAAAAACTTTGAACGACTACTAAGCGACCCTTGAGTGGGTTGGCTGTTCCAGCAGAACAAGTATGCAGACTGCCGGACAGATGGATTCTGCGGGTGTGATTCGCTGGACCCACAAGCAGACATGTTGGGGTGAGTTTGCAGCCATGCACCGACTTCTCTGATAGGTTAGGGATAGACAGATGACCCAGGGCTAGTATAGAACACAACTCAAGTTCCGTACCTACATGTAGGGTCTGGGGAAGGTTTAGTTTTGGGGGGGCTATCTTGGGAGCTTAGAGAGTTAAATTGAATCGTAGAGAAGCGAGCCGGACCCTCCAATAACACTTGAATCCAACTGAATGTTTGTGCAAAATTTTGTGATTATCTGTCGAGTTGTTCCTTAGATATGGCATTTTAGTGGGCAAAATAATGGTGGCCATCTGGAAAAATGGCTGCCACAATGGATTTTTACACAACCCCTAATGCAGTTTTACTACATATGCCCTGAGGAATCACTGTGCCAAATTTAGTGCTTGCATCCCAATGTAAATGATTTTGCATTGAAAATGGTGTCTAAGCTGCTGCATAAGTTACAAGCTTTTAAAACCACACAGTGGCTTAATGGAAGAAAAAAAAACATGAAAGAAACTGCTCATATGTGTCACTCTCTATAAGAGTGAGTTTAAGTGTTAAATGGATGCGAAAACTTTTGAAGGGCTGCATTTAGCAGATTCTCATTGGTTAATCATTGCACGTTAATTTTAGCACATTGATGTAATTAATTCAAGCAAATGAGACCATTAGATCTTGGCAAGTAGCCCTTTGTTTTTTGCCTTTTTAAATGGAGTAAATGCACTGAAGGGGTCAGTGCACTTTAGATGAGAAAATAAATGAACCTTATAAATGAACCCAATTATTTTCTGAACATTACTGATCACAATAAGAAGTACTTTTTCTGAGCCTTTGCATTCCATGTCTGTATTTGTGGATGTGCTTTTGACATCTTTACACAAATAGAATTTGCAATATGAGACACAGTGGATTCATCAAGCAGTGAAGGGGATTTGTGGTCTCTTTTAGTGTTTTATTATTTTTATTATTTCCAACATTGTACATTAATACTGAAGACATCTACACTGGAAAAGAACATGTATGGAATTATGGAGTAAACAAAATATGTAGTAAAGGAAAACACTGGAGAATTGGTCACTCTAAATTGTATTAAAAGCTCTAAAAGCCCTGTGATGAACTGGCGACTCATCCAGGGTGTACCCTGCCTTCACCCTAAATCAGCTGGGATAGGCTCCAGCACCCCCCCACCCCCCACATTTGCCACCATGTTCCATAAAAGGCTGGACTGTCCTCTTCATCTGTCTCCAAACTGTCACCTTTGTTCTGTTTGTGAGCTGCTCATTACACATTCACTTTTTTGATCAATCTCCTGAGCAATACAATGTAATCTATTAAAAGTAGACTGCTTGACTACGTGGCTGCTAAATTACAATTACTGTACAGTAGTTGTTCAACAACCCTGACCGGTGTGAAAAAAAACACGTGGCAACCTTCATGCTTGAACCATGAGCCTCATAAGGAAGACTGAAAAGCTGCAGTGCCCACAGGTGGGTGAGAACAAAAATGAATCAATCGATTGTTTACAGACAAAAATGTTTACAGACTGGTACAAACAGTGGTTTTGGTCTCTACGGTTTATTTCCACTTCTGTGAACACCACAAGGGGTGGTTTTTAATATAATTTGCATGATTGCATGATTGAGACCCCAATATTTATGCATCATTTAGTGCCTAGGCTCGTTGATTGACCTGTGAGACTGAGTCAGACACTTCAACATTTCATTAGCCTCAGCTCATCACCCTGCACCTCTAATTCCATTTTTGAATCAGAGAAAGTTGCAAATATGTCAATGCCCAGAGGCTTCTCAATCAAACTTCCAAATAGCTCTAGAGAATACCTCTGGCTCATGTCACAGAGGATTCATCCTTTTTTTTTTTTTTTTTTTCAGTTTTATGAATAAACAGAAAAACTGAACCTCATTGAAGGATAAATGTTTTTGAGACTTACAGTGACACACTGAGGATGTAAAAATGTATTATCCATTACTGTGTATAATAGTCATACACAATGTGGAACAAAGTATAATATTTTACATTTTCCAACATGACTCTGCATTACTCTAGCGCAGTGTTGCACTGCAATGTTCACATGCATATACTGTACATTACTGTGAAAAAGTGTTTGCCCCCTTCCTGATTTCTTACTTTTTGTGTATTTAGATATATACTTTATTTATCCCCAAAGGGGAAATTCAGGTGTTACACGTAAATGTTTCAGATCATCAAATTTAAATAAATTTAAGAAAACACAAGTAAACACAAAATTATCTACAAATGGTGAAAACAATGGTAAACCTTCCCAGGAGTGGCTGGCCTACCATAATTATCCCAAGAGGGCACAAAAAGACCCCACAACAACATCCAAAGAACTGCAGGCCTCCGCCATAAGAAAGAGCCTGGACAAAAATGGC
Source organism: Pseudamia nigra (assembly GCA_029823295.1). Classification (NCBI taxonomy): domain Eukaryota; kingdom Metazoa; phylum Chordata; class Actinopteri; order Kurtiformes; family Apogonidae; genus Pseudamia; species Pseudamia nigra. The sequence continues at coordinate 6,742 of JAQQAE010012436.1, read as the reverse complement.
TTACATGGCAGTTCCAAGATGAAAGCCATTAGTGATCAAAAAGAACTGCTGTGGTAAATGGAACCATGAATTCTGCTGTCTACCAAAAAATTGCTGAAGGAGTTATTAGGCCATCGATTTGTGACCTGAAGCACACTTGGGTTCTGCAGCAGGACAATGATCCTAAACATACCAGCAAGTTGACCTCTGAATGTCTTAAGAAAAACAAAATGAAGACTTTGCAGTGGCCTAACCTGAATCCCATTGAGATGCTGTGGCATGATCTTAAATAGGTGGCTCATGCTCTAAAACCCTCCAATATGGCTGGATTACAACAATTCTGCAAATATGAATGGGCCAAAATTCCTCCACAGTGCTGTAAAATACTTATTGCAATTTATTACAAGCACTTGATTGCAGTTGTTGCTGCTAAGGGTGGATCAACCAGTTACTTTTCTACACAGGGCTATATAGGTTTGGATTTTGTTCCCCTTAAAAATAAACCTCCAGTTAACTGCATTTTGTGTTTAGTTGTGTTTTCTTAAATTTATTATTTAAATTTGTGTAATGGTCTGAAACATTTCAGTGTGACAAATATACAGAAAAGTAAGAAATCAGGAAGGGGGCAAACACTTTTTCACAGCACTGTATATACTTTTTTGCTGGTCTTGTCTGTACTTTTGGTTTACATGATTATCTTTGTACCTTTGCTGCTGTAAATGCTAATTTCCCCATCGTGTTACAAATAAAGGATTATCTAATCTTATCTTATATGCAGCAAAAATTTCTGTGGTGAATTTACAACAGAGACAGTTGCAGACTATTAAATCAATCAAAAAAATCTGATCGGCAAATGGTTTGAGTACTTTTTTTAAGAAATGAAAATAGTTCTTTGATTCTAAATTGGCACATGGCGTTTCTTTTTTTTTTGTTTTTCTCTAACAGCAATACTAAAAGCTTTATGTTGGGGATCAAACAAGATGTTTTAGCAGCTCATTTTGGGCTTTGGGAAACACTTTTGCACCATTTTTTGCCATTTATGAGATTAATAAATTATCACATTTATTAAGGCTGTAATGGACAGATTAGACATTAACAATAATAGTTACACACCAGTTCTACACTGCTCTCAGGCCAGTTCATGTTCACTGTAGCAGAGGGTTACTGTAGATCTGAAAGCAGCAGAGAATCATAATTATGGACCACTACTACATGTTTGACAACAAAGTGTTAAAACCGCCAGGCTAATCTCATTGTAAAATCACTGTCTGGTATTAGATCATGGAGGATGGTTATTTTTATCCAAAGAGCCCATAGACCCTGGGTTAGCTTTGTAAAACCCAGATGGGGACACCACAGAGTAAACAAACCCACTGAACCTGGCACGATGATTTTTGGATTTACAACAGCAAAGGAAAGCTAGTTGATCAGATTCAAGAAAGTTCATTTAAAGTCATGCTTAACACCTAAACATGTATTTTGAGCCATCAATGCAATTACTTATTTGTGATATACTGGCAATAATGGAGGTAAAACTGACATACTTGTAAGAATCTGCGTTTTATAAGAGAACAGCTCAGCTCACCACTTACATAAAATCTTTTGTCCTTTACAGCTTCATTTTTTGATAATATTATTTCTTACTTTAATTTGAACAAGACAACCAAACATAGCAACCCAGATTCAAATCCAAGCCAACTACACACACACACACACACACACACTAGAGGGGGAGGAACACAATAAAGAAAAAAACAACTCCAAGGTTCATAATATTCACCTACACACAGTTATTGGATGCAACGCAAAAGAAGATTCATGCAAAAGAAAAATAGAAGAGGATAAACAATAATGACAGTAAATAAATTAATTAAAAGTACAATTACAGCCAAGTTGAGTCCAAACATTGCCAAAAGTGTCTTCCCATTCTTTGTTAATGTTTTTAGTTATTAAACCACAGCCTTTTCTTTTGAGTAACAGAAACGAGCTCACACTGCTTACTGAGTCATAGTAAAATGGATGATTTCCAGTCTATGAGAATATCTTTTGTGTTAGTAGAGTGTCCATTAACTCTGTTTGGATGTGTAAAACCTCTTTGCAGCCAGGGCCACATTTCTGCAAGGGGAAAAGTCATGGTAATCCCGAGGGAAAAGACTCTTGCCCAAATGCATAAATTAAAAGACAGTTCCAAAGTGCAACAATGTACCATCATTTGATTTTACATTTGTCACAGATGGTAGACACAGCAAAATTTTTGCAACATGACTTTAGAACAGTGAGCAATGACCAGGGCTGTGCAATCAGGCCCATGTGGAAGTAACTTCAAGTTGTAATATCATTGTTAGTCACTGGGGCACCATTTAATGGTCTCCAAGAAGCCACAGAGTTACTTTGGACTTCGCTCTGAAAGTAGTATGTGAATCAATTTTTGTTTTGGTTTCAATCTATATATTTGGACCCTCTAATACGTGATCTGGTGGTCCATCTTTAAATTTTTGCTCGATTATTAAGATATTACAACAAATAATTTGACAAATCTCTGCTGTGCTGGTGTTTGATTGACAGGTTGCTATGGTAACTCGACTCACCAGCGGAGTCAGACTGAGTCAGACCTTCATATCTTCTATTTATTCAATAGAGCATAGTTTTTCCTGAGATACACTTGACTGTAGCTGTTAAGTGCTTACACTAACAATACAATAATATGGTTTTTGGCAATGTTTGGTGAAGTTTTATCATATCGGTAAGCTAGCAGTTAGCATTAGCTAACTATAAGACCCCTGACATACTGCGCACTTGGAGCTCCGTTGCCATTTGTCCAAAAATGGTCAACTCCTGTTTTTGGCTCCAAAATGTCATCCAGGAAGTGAAAATCCGATTGGCCTCAAAATGGCTGTTTATAAACCAATGGGTGATGTCATGTGTCACTTTGTCCACTAATATATAAAGTCTGTGCCTCAATAATAAAATCAATTGATCACCTTGAAATGAACTGACCAGTGTGCTGTTAACTGAACAGCTATGAATACAGGAAAGGATCATGTGTGGCAGGTTTTCACACTTTAACTATTAAGTAAATAATTACTTGGAACTGCACAATTAACCACATCACAATTGCAATTTTACCCCGTGAAATATCTGAATAATGAAAAAACTTCAAGGTTCAGGGTTTTTTTTTTCTTTTTTTAGGTTTTTCAGGTGATATAATTTGCCAAAAACACCATCTGTGTTGTGATGGCTGCAGTATAAAACATGCAAGAAGAATGTTAAAACTTTTTAATCTTTTGTATTTTTGTATTGTGAGTTCCTGTATTTTTGCAAGATTTTGTATTTGATACGCTACTCTATATGTTTGCCTTAACATATGATTAAAATGTGTATTTTTCTTACAATGTATTCAAATCACAATTGGAATGACTTTCCTACTTTCCAAATGGGCCAGCCCTACTGCTTATTATTTTTGAGCTGTAAATGGCATTATATGACTTAGTTGTAATGAAACACATCTATGGTAGTGATAATGGACATAAAGGTTGACAAATATGTAAGAATCCATCAGCTTTCCATTTCTTGTTTTAAAATCTTCTTGATCCTTCCACGTTGAGAATAAGGTACAGAAATAAGCTTTTGAAATCCAGCTACACCATGAAATATGTAGAAAGACACTTTTAATCACAGGTGAACAATCCACTTGTCATTTTGTCACACTGCCATTTTCCAGAGGGTCAAACTGATTCCACTGTTCTGAGTTTTTGTTCTTTTCACTGTACTGCTCTGTTTTTCTCTCTGAATTGTTTTGGATTTCTTTGGCACAAAAACTGCTTGTCTCTTGTGGCAAAGGCCATGGCAGCAGTCCAAGTTCAAAGTAAAGTTCAGATCGATTGCAAATCTGGCCAGTACTGTTTGCTGTCCTCCTTTGGACCAAAGCCCTGTTCTTTTCTCTGAATCATTTCCAATCAATATTACACTATGAGTAAAAATCCACCAAGGCTACAGCTTATTGTGCTAAAAATGTAGTTACTGTATATCATTATTTTAAGGTTTTTAACTGCCATTATGTCAAAGGAAAAAGACAGGTTGTGACTATTTTGTTTAGCAGCTGATGCTTGCGTGTGTGATGCTGAGTCAGTTCATTGTGGATCAGGGTGTAATCAGTCTGAAAATGGAAGACAGTCATATATTAACCATGCAAACAGGCTACCATTTCTTACCCTAATAGAGCTTTTTCCTATGCTCAGTTGAAAAGACTGTCATGAAATCAGCTCACCAGAATACTACTCATGTAAAGATCCAATTTAGTCAAACTATACTGCATAAGATGGAAACAGTGACCAAGTAATTTATGGTCAGGCAACCCTTTTTACAAAAAAGCTTGGTCACTATGGAAAATGTAAATAAAAACAGCATGTGATGATTTACAAAAAATACTGAATTGTATATTCGGTCTGCTTCCACAATATCTCCAGGACTACAATTGTCAAAAGCACACAGGTCATTATATGGTCTACCTTTCCGAGAATTTTATTGTCTGAACCAAAAGTCTGAACTGAACAGGGGAAAAAGGATTTTAAATATGCTGCTCCCTCTGACAGGAATCAATTACAATATGATCAAATTAAAGGAGCTGGTTTCATCAAGCTCATTGAAAGAGACCTTAAATGACTTGGAGACAAACACATCTGGCTGTTCATTAATTGAAGACCTGGATCTATATCTATGGATGTGATATCTGCATAAATCTGTATTATACTGTATGGGTGAAGCTGTCTTATTACTTTAATTTTGTATTGTTGCTGCTGTTTTGGCCAGGACACTCATGTAAAGGAGATTTTTAATCACAATGAGTCTATTCCTGCTAAAATAAATAAAAATAAAATCAAATGTTGAAACTAGAAATGACAGTGTGCCATAATCAATTTTGAATTCTATGCCAGAAACATGTCAACAAGGTTGACGAAATGTCACCAAAAGACTGAGAAAGTTGTGTAATACTTAAACACACCTGGTAAAATATTTTACAATCAATTAGGCTAACAGGCAGGTTAATACGGGAGCGCATTGCATTCATCAAAAAAAAAAAAAAAAAAGACCCGGTATCACGTAATTACAACTTATGGATCTCGTAATATTAGATATGTCTGTGGTGTGTTCACTGTCCCTCGGTTTCGTAACTATTTTTGCGGTATTTAGAAAGTATGGAATTATGCATGTTTCTGTTGTATGATGTTTCTGATATATTTCATGTGCATGAACCTAGGATATGTAATTCTGATGGGTATGGTAACATGTCAGAACACCAGGCTGGATACATTTTAAATGCACATATTTACAGTGGATCTCAAAAGTCTACACACCGCTTTTCAAATGCCAGGTTTTTGTGAGGTTAAAAGGTGACACCAAAATAAATAAATTCACAACTTTTTCTGTTAGTGTGACCTAAAACCTCCACAATGCAATTGAAAAACAAACTGAAATCTTTCAGGGAGGTGAATTAAAAATAAATAACTGTAATAATGAGGTTGCACAAGTGTGCACACCCTCTTATACAGTAACTGGAGATGTGGCTGCGTTGGGATTTAACCAGTTACATTCAAACTCATGTTAAATTGGAGTCAGCAAACACCTGTCACCATTTAAAGTGCTTTTGATTAACCCCAAATAAAGTTCAGCTGTTGTATTGGGCTTTTCCTGACATTTTTGTAGCCACATCTTCCAGCACAAACAGGCTGTTATCTGCTGGAGAATGCGCTGCTTACCACCTCCCCCGCTCTCAAAAACATACTGATTGAGAGGTTATTTTAACTTTCTGAAGGACATTTTGCCTGCCATGAGTGAACCACCATGGTATTCAGGATCTGGGCAATTTGCATTGGGGAAGGATTCTTGACATTCTACCAGAACTGATAACACACAATGCATCCATTGAACCATATGCACATTTTTACATACACACCCCAAGTCTCTCTGACCTTGAGTTGTTATTGTAAAGAAACTGTTGTCTGCTAAATGTGCAGTAAGAGGGTTTTTTTCTATGTTTTCATAATTTTGTTCACTCATGAGCTCAATTCTGAGAAGCTGTGCTTTTTTTCTCTCTGTCCCAATGTGGATCACCCCTCCCCCTCTTTTTCCCCCCACTGTATGAGGTGCCCTAACCCTAACCCTTTAAGGGTTCCAGTTTGTTTTTTAATTGTGTTGCATAGGTTGTAGAACCTATGCAAAAACCTCCAAGATGGCACCGGTGCATGTGGCTCGCCGTCTGTCGCTTCTGTGTTTGTGTGTGATTGTCCTATTTCTGACCCTTGGCATTCACGTAATCAAGTCACTGCTGGTTTATGATCGCCAAACTCTGCTGAATCTGCGATTTTCTGTCAACGATGCTGCTGGTTTGGATGACGGTAGACAGAGATTTGTGCCCCATGTCCTGGCGGAAATCCCAGCACCCCTCTGCAGGGCTTCGGTCACACGGCGGAGGCATCACCGCTGCCTCGGTAAGCGCAGCGGTCGGCTGGTGAGGCTGAAGGTGTACGTGAGGCACTCGCCTAATGTTTCCCAGGTACTGCGCCGACTATCCACCCGTGTCTTTGTGTCCCAGCGTTACCTGGATCCCATCGATGCCTATTTACGACCTGTGGTTGACCTGGGTGAAGTGTACCGACCCCACCGCCTCAGCTCTCCTCGGATCGGCCTGGGGTAGATTTCCGCAACCTGAGGCTGCTGTGTCGAGCTCCCAGCTCTGGTGAAGCCCGGACCCCAGCTCCAGCCA
>JAQQAE010012435.1:0-13167 GCA_029823295.1 Pseudamia nigra | reverse complement strand
TTTCTGGACACCACTTCGACAGCCAGCGGTTAAATGATGACATGCGACTAAACATCTCATCACTGGTCAGATTGGGCGGAGGGCCTGAGAAAATGATGGTGTCTGACAGTTTTTGCAAACTCACACACCGATGCCACACTAATTTTAGTGACTTCCGATTGCCTCAATCAGGCGTCATTACTACCGATGTGAATTACTATCTAACTGTATTTACGATTACCTGACACTGGCAGTTTTAAATTGGATTGTATGTCGCCCGCTCTGGCCGCCCGGATACACCTGACTATGGCCGCTGGTGCCTTCACATTTGGGACTATAGAGTTGCCAATTATCAGACTCTGCTCCTCTTTCTGACGAGCTATGTGACTCCGGTCGTCCTAACAGGCTAGCCGGCTTATTTTCAACCAAGCGGAGCCGTGTTTCCAATTCAGTTAGTCTGTCCTCCAACACCTGAAACATGCTACACTTAATGCAGACCCTACCTTCTGTAAAGGAGGCAGATGATTGACTAAACATGTGACACACTTTGCAGGAAAGAGGGGGAGAGGCAGGAACAGAGGGAGAAGCATAGACACCGGAAGAAGCCATGATGAATGCAACACTAAGCTAACGCTAAACTAAGATCAGGTAGGTTAACAATAAGCTAGTTGAAAATAACTGAGATGAGATTAACACTAGCGATGTGGTTCTGATGCTTTAGCTTGAGCAAGTGACAATGTCACTACTCAAGCCGGGGGAAAACGTTGATTAATCTGAGGCACAGAAAAATAGAAGCTACGAAGCTACAGCAGATACAACAATACAGAACGTCAACTCTCACCATGACATGGGCATGCGCAGCAGCAGCGAATCTCAGCAATTTTCACAGAGGTGGAAATAAACTATAATGATCAAAACCCTCAGATGTATCAGGCTGTAATCATGTTTCTTTCTCCTCTACATTTGGCCATTTTCATATAGACCTCTAATAGGATTGACTCGCTTTTGGATTCAGCCCCTAGTGGACAATAAAATTGCTGCAAATTTTGGCAATTCTGCATTTCACTCAGCTTAGTCGGATTCAATGCTTGATTTTTAACAATGTTTTTCAAATGCATACAGTGTCCTCATGCAAACTCAAGAAACGCATATGCATTTTAGGAGGCGTTTTGGATTTGAACTGAAATAGTGCGTGAAATAGAAATGGAATGTGATGACTTGCTAAACACTGAAAGCCCCATATTTAACTGGAAATAGAAAAGATAGCAAATGTTAAGCAAAAACAATGTTATGGCCATTTTGAATTTCATGTGACTGTACATAGCTACAGGACATATACCACTTTCAGTTCTGTTCCAGAAAAACTATATTACCTGCACACATTTACTAAATGACTGTTGTTGCCCTCAGGCATACCCCAATGAAAAATAAATAACTGGGCACATTAAGTTCGGAGATTTCTCGTGCCTTTTTTTAATCTCGTGTGATTAATGTTCTTGTGTTTGCATCCTACTACATTATTTGTACTTCATTTTCCCTCCACCCTTTATTCAAGTACTCATCCACTCATCGCTCAAACCTGCTTTAAAGTCCTTTTGTTGTTTTCCAGAGGCTGTGCAAACAGTGGGTGTAGAATAATTCATATGGCAACTGGGATGCATTTGGGTGTAACACGTCCTCAGGCTGTTCCATCGTACACCATCCTTCCCTCATGTTCCAAAGAGTTTCCTGAGCCTGTAGCTGGAGAGTAAGATACCCTGCCAGCGCATTGCCTCATTGTCATGTCCTTTCTTGTGCTTTCCTTCTGTTCATATGCAGTGTTCCAGTTTCTGCCTAACTGCTTTGCTCCTTTCCAATCCCTTGTTTTTACACTGCTAATTTTCCTCTTTTAAGAAAAAAAGGAATATTTTCACTTCACTTTCCATTTTACCTCTTGCAGTTTTTTTTTCTCTTTTTTTTTACATTCCAACAACCATTGCTTATTGTTGTGTGAAAGCAGAACTAAGGGAGTTGTAGTTTGTCAAGTTATGGAGCAAATTAATTCTTATTTATCAATTACTAACTCTTAATTATGCTCTTTATATGAGGAGAGAAAACAAAACTTGTGAGCTGTGTTCTGCTTTTTGTCATCACGACAGTCTGTGTTCATGCTTTATTTGACACAGTGTATGTCCTGTTGTAGCCAATCATATGCAAGCAATAGATCAAAAGAGCCAATATGAATAGAGGTGCCTTGTTATTGAGTCATAAATTAAACACATATTTTATCCGATTCCATTGATGCTCCACACAGGACCCTGTATGTGATTCATCATGAATGACAAAACTATCAAATCAATGTATGACAGTCTTTGCCAACATTGATGTAGTGAGCTAATTTATTCATATGGATGCTTGGGTATTGTTGCAACATTGAGCTGGACACAGGAGGATAAGCCTCTTAAAGGACATGCATAAAACTTGTGTTTACTTGGAAATAGATATTTTCCTTCCCCATGCAAGGAAATATTTTTGTTTATATGGATGAGCTGTTGATGAGACCCAATTATTGCAGTTCAGTCAGGACACTCTTGTCTGGACCTTATATGCATTTTATTTTTGCGGTGACTCTGCTTTAGGACGATGTGTGCAAGCTTGACGTAGATGGCCCCTGAGATCTGAAAACCCTCCAAGCAGAGCCTGGTGTCATGATTTTATATGATGAAACTAGAGTACAGAAGAAGTATGCTACTGAGTTTTATATTTTGTTATTCATTTAGCCAAATTCAGGAGGAGGTCGGGGAGGTGGAAGAGAATATTATTTGGATCTGCGGGCAGGCGGTTGTGTGTAGCAGCAGTGTGGCAAGATGAATGGGGATGGCTCGAGTTTTTTAAAGCTACAGATGATTAGGGATGTGTAAGACAGGGATGATGGTGATTGCACAGAAATTTAGGCACAGACTTCCACACCTGCCTGAACTATTTACAGTCTTCATTATTTGTTTCCAAAAGGTCACCACAAGTAGTGAGTAGTACAGAAGATATTTCACACAAGCCTTTTCCCACCTTCAATCAGTGTGCATACTTAACACATTCTAATTACAAGTGTGTGAAGTCCATCAGTTGTATTGTCGAAGCCTTTGTCATACCATGAGATGTACCCACATCAAATGGGTATATGATACAGAGTATACATTTTACTCCAATCTAGCCCACTGGCCGCAATATCCTTAGGTATCAGAAAGTGAGAATAAAAGTCAGGTAATGCTATGTAAAAGGAGAAACCTTAACCCCCTGTCACACTTATTCAGAACCAGCAGGAATCAAGCAGAACCATTAATTAACGTGAACAGTGGTTTGTACGTTAGGTTCAACATCTTGCCTGATCTGTTTCATCGTCCTCATTTCAAATCGCAATCTCGTTTTTGTGAAAAAGTTGCCAATTTTAGCACATTTGGCTATATCTGGTTCTGGAGCTTTCCTCTTTTAAATTTTTAATTTTTACCTTCTCTGCACCTAACTTGCTCTTTCAATTTTCCATCCTTCAAATACCACTGACTGAGTGCATCGATGTGTTGTATCAGGGTGTGTCTGCAAAAAAAAAAGAGCTGCCAATGGAGGCAGAGGCAGCCTTGGGAAAGCGATAGCAGCATACATGATCAACCCAGTGTCATGACTGAACACTGGCCCAAAACCCAAAAAAAAGTCAACACTGGCCCTCGCAGCCCAAAAATCAGACCAGCCCACTTTAAATTGTCTTGTTTTTTCCGATTAGCCACGCCGAACCTGCACCTTGTTATGTTATGTCATAGTTTGTTGTTTATTTCCTTTTTTGTTTTTGGTTCCCCTTTTGCATGTCTGTTTTCCCCATAGGCTACATGTAAATGATGAACAAACCCCCTGTGATGTCACCTGTAGGTTTCTGAAGAGCTGTTAGAAGGCTCAAACAAAGAGCTTGCACGGTCCAACTTATTGGCATCCAAAAATAAACTTGTATGGAGTCGAAGTGGAACTGAAGTGGATTAAATGAAAGAGTGAAGACCTCTGGCTGAACACACCTATCAATCAAAGTGCCAATGCTTTTAATTATGCACAAATATTGGCATTTGGATCATCTAAATGATGACAAAACACGTGCACATACACACACAGTGTTCACAGAGGTAGAAATGAACTGTAGAGCATTTTTATTTCTGCTCTCAAGTTTGAGGTTTTAAGATGAGACAGTATGGGAATTGATGCATCTTTGGAGCATCAATTTCAAACAGCTCAGCCAGAGAGGTTTCTGCCTGGTTTTGTTTTTCAGGTCTCTTCTGAATCTTGTTAATCATTTGTCCTGCTTTGTGTATTCATAAGAATTAGCAAAGACATGACACTTTCTGTATTCGTGCCACACCTTTTCAGGAGACCTGCAGCAGATTGTGTTTCAATTATATCTCAATAGGAATTAACGTAACCACCCACCGAGGAGATCAGAAGTGTGTACAGTTTCTAATCATTAGTAAAGCCTGCACTGTATTATCTTCATTAAATGAAAGGTCTTCGCCTTGTTTTGTGTCTGTATAATTTTACCTTTACTTTGTCCCTAGCTAGTTTGTCAACTCAAGTGTCATTTGTTTGTTTTTTGTATGTTCTCCTCTTGTCCCCTCGTTTGTTTCTTCTTCATTTTTCTTTTTTTTGGTATGGATTGTTGGTTTTGAACACCTTTGGTTGGTTCTTTTGGAAGTTCAGTTTTTTTGTTTAATAAATATCTGGTTTCATTGACACTGCATTTGGGTCCTCACTGTACAAATCTATAATAGTTAGTAGGAAACAGTTAATTAAGGAGAAAAGACAGCCAGTCATTACTTTAAGAGGTAGGTCAGTTATTTTTGAAAAATATTAAAAACTTCATCAACTTCATCTTAAAAAATCATCAAACACTATCTGAGGTGCTGATGGGAACGTCTGGCAGAGTCTCCTGTGAGGAGAAGCTTCAATTCCCACCTCTGGCAGAACTTCGACCATGTATTGGGGGAGGCGGGGGACATTGAGTCTGAGTGGGCCTTGTTCCATGCCGCTATTATTGAGGCAGCTGATTGGAGCTGTGGCCATAAGGTGGTCAGTGCCTGTTGTGGTGGCAACCCTTGCATCTGTTGGTGGACACTGGCAGTGAGGGATGCTGTCAAGCTGAAGAAGGATTCCTATCTGTTTTTTTTTTTTGGCCCATGGGACCCCTGCGGCTTCAGTGGTTGCTTAGGCAAAAACTCGTGCATAGGAGGAATTTGGTGAGGCCATGGAGAACAACTTCGGGATGGCCTCAAGGAAATTCTGATCCACCATCCGGCATCTCAGGAGGGGGAAACAGTGCACCGTTAACACTGTGTTGTGGGTCAGTGGGGGGAATATTTTGAGGAATACCTCATTCCCACCAACATGCCTTCCTTCAAGGAAGCAGAGCCTCGGGACTCTGGGGTGGGCTCTCCTATCTCTGGGGCTGAGGTCACTGAGGTAGTCAAAAAATTCTTTGGTGCCAACACCCCGGGGTTGGATGAGATCTGCCCAGAGTTCCTCAAGGCTCTGAATGTTGTGGGGCTGTCTTGGCTGACATGCCTCTGCAGCATCAAGTGGACATTGGGGGCAGTGCCTCTGGATTGGTTCCCCTCTTTAAGAAAGGGGACCAGAGGGTGTGTTCCAACTATAGGGGGATCATACTCCTCAGCCTCCCTGGTTCAGTCTATTCTGGAGTACTCGAATGGAGGATCCATCGGATTCAGGAGAAGCAGTGTGGATTTTGTCCTGGCTGTGCAATGGTGGACCAGCTCTACACTCTCAGCTTTGACCTGGAGGGATCATGGGAGTTTGCCTAACTGGTCTACATGTGTTTTGTGGACTTGGAGAAGGTATTCGATCGTGTCCTTCAGGGAGTTCTGTGGGGAGTGCTTTGGGTATATGGGGTGCCGGATGCATTGATTAGGGCTGTTTGGTCCTTGTATGACTGGTGTCAGTGCTTGGTCCGCATTGTTGGACTCATTTCCGGTGAGGTTTGGACTCTGCCAGGGCTGCCCTCTGTCACCGATTCTGTTCATAATTTTTATGGACAGAATTTCTAGGCACAGCCAGGGTATTGGGGGTGTCTGATTTAGTGACCTCAGGATTGGATCTCTGTTTTTTGCAGATGATGTGGTTCTGTCGGCATGATGATACAGCTCTTACTGGAGTGGTCAAGCAGCTGGGATGACAATCAGCAACTCCAAATCTAAGACCATGATCCTCAGCCAGAAAAGGGTGGGCTGCTCCCTCCGGGTGGGGAATGAGGGCCTGCCTCAAGTGGAGGAGTTCAAGTATCTCGCAGTATTGTTCACAAGTGAGAGAAGGATGGAGCAGGAGATCGACAGGCAGATTGGTGTGTCATCTGCAGTGATGCAGACTCTGCATTGATCCATTGTGGTGAAGAAGGAGCTGAGTCAAAGGCAAAGCTCTATATTTACCGGTCAATCTACGTTCCTACCCTCACCTACAGGCATGAGCTTTGGGTCATGACCGAAAGAACAAAATCCAGGATACAAGCGGCCAAAAAGAATTTCTTTTGCAGGGTGGCTGGGCACTCCCTTTGAGATAAGGTGGGAAGCTGTCATCTGGCAGGGGCTCAGTGTAGAGCCACTGCTCCTCCGTGTAAGATGAGGTGGCTTGGGCATCTGGTCCGGATACCTCCAGGGCCCTTCCCTGGTGAGGTGTTCAGAACACATCTCACTGGGAGGAGGCCCCGTGGAAGACCCAAGGGACGGTGTCTCTCAGCTAGCCTAGGAAGGCCTCAGGGTCCCCCCAGAGGAGCAGGACTAAGTGGCTGGGCTAAGAAAAGTCTGGGCTTCCCAGCCCAGGGGAAGTAGTAGAAGAAGGATGGATGATCTTGTGCAAGTGGCTATGGCATAATCCAGCTGTCATCTCCAAATATTGATATTCATGGCCCATTCCGTGGAATATTTAAATTATCAGTTATGTTTGATTTAATAATAAAAAATTTTCATCACACTGTTTTTAAATAGCCCGGGTTACGAGTCTAATCCAATCCGGGATCTAGCTTGTGAAGCGGAAAACTCATTACCTGGGACCAGTTTTCCCATAAGAATACATGTAAAACCATTCCAAGAGCCAAGAAAACTCCCATACATACACACCCGTATGTGCACGTAAGGTATGTGGAAAAGAATTTTTTTTATTATTATTATTATCTGAAAAAGAAGTTATGTTAATCACCTGAAAAGGAATGCATGAAATTAGTTCTAAAAATTATTTATAATGGCACATCAGGCATGGAACCTTGGAGACAGACGGCTGCAGGTGGGGTGTTTCTCGGGTGTTTTTTTCTTTAAACCCCCGGAACAGTTGATAGTGCCACAACACCTACTTAACCTCTGCTGTTGTCGTAACCTCCTCCTCATCATCCTCTCCGTGGCTGAACTGCTGCTGAACCTCCTGTTGTTGCGGGTTTTCTTCTTACCACTAGCATCCTTCTTAGGTCCCATGATGAAAAAACACAAAACAAAGCACTATTTCAGGTGTAAAAAGGCACAAATATGAAGCACAATAGAGCGTGAGTTTCATATCTACATTTCAGGTCAGTCAGTGAGTAGAGAACTCTTCTCTCACTCTGGGAAAATATTTTACTCGCAATTTGAGTTTTTGCTCGTGAGCCGGTACAAAATTTAGCCTGATATCTTCCTCGTAATGTGAAAAATTTCGTATGCCGATTCGCTCGTAACCTGGAGTTCCATTGCATTTCTGACATACTGTTAAAGGTCACCAGGCCTGAAAACTCTTCAAGGCCATAAACTGAAAAACTTTGTAGGTCCCATAAATAATGTTTGAAACATGAAGCAATTGCACTCTCCTCCATTCATCTCAGCTGTCAACATTTATTTAATGTATTGTTTGGACTCATCCATGTTAAGATTCCAAGTCTGACAAGGAGGGGACAAATATTTCCTAACAAGAATGGTGAGGGAAAGGGGGGGACACGATTAATTTACAAGTGTGGAGAAAAAAGAGTGAACTGTCAACATTAATATCAGACTAATATTGAAATGGATGAGGCTTTGATGTTGTTGTTGCTTTGTCTGCTTGAGAAAAAACATATTAAGATTAATGTGTCGTTCCAAAGCATCATCAGTTGAAATGCTTTCTTAGAACAGATATCCACATTGTCTATATGCTGCAGATACCAGTACTGCGGCACCATAGTTGGTCCTGAAATCCACAGTGTCTAGTTTGTAATGGGTCAGTGTCAGTAAAATTTTTGTCTCACCTCATGCCGGGTCCTTTGTAGGAGAGGCCAAGTAATTATTGTCTGCTGTAGTGCAAAGGATTCAGGTCTTGGCCATCTCTTTCTGTGTTCCCCTGGAAATGCTGCACTGATATTGATAAAGTTGATAAAGAAATGCTTGGGCATGCACCTGACAGATTAGACCTGAAATCCCCTCAGTGGAAAACAGCAGCAGCCAGACAGCATACAATGCGTCCCCTGACAATCAGAGGCTCAGAGAAAACTTGGGCTCAAGTGCTTTTGGCTGGGAAGAATGTAATTTTCGCCAGATCTGTTTGCTGTAGTTTTGTCTTGTATGTAATACTGCTTTTAGATAAGTATTTATGGCAGATCAGGAAGCTGTGAAGTGAAAAATAAAAGCTGTCTCAACTTGGACAGCACTGTACTAGTACTGACTGTCACTTTAAAACTCTTTCCCACTTTATAACATTTATATAAAGCCATGCAATTGTGAAAGTAACATCTGTATTGTGATGTGAATGGAGTGCAATCCATTTTCTACCCCTTTAATCCTCGCTTGGTCCGGGGGGGTGCTGGAGCTGATCCCAGCTGATTTAGGGTGAAGGCAGGGTACACCCTGGATGAGTTGCCAGTTCATCACAGGGCTGACACATAGAGACAGTCCATTCACACTCACATTCATGCCTAAGGACAATTTAGAGTGACCAATTCACCCAACCCCCCAGTGCATGTTTTTGGTTGTGGGAGGAAGCCAGAGTACCCAGAGAGAACCCACACAGACACAGGGAGAACATGCAAACTCCACACAGAAAGGCCCCACGACACGGTGTTGGGATTTAACCCAGGACCTTCTAACTGTGAGGCACAAGTGCTACCCACTGCACCATCGTGTTGCCCACAACCCAAACTTTGTGCAGAAAATCTTTTCAATTTCATAAACTTGTGCTGCCAAAGAGCATTGCACAACATCCCAAATTAGGTGTTTGATCTGTTGACAATAATGCAATTTGTGCACCATTTTGTAAGTACACACCTTTTCCTTTAGTGTTTTTCCTTTTTTTTTAATTTCCAGTATTGTACATTAATACTGAAGACATCCAAACTGTGAAAGAACTGTGAATGTATGAAACTAGAATGGCACAATCTGGATCTGCACCACAATCACTAATGTACATCTGGACAAGGTTCTAAAACTATTCAACAGACAGTATGTCAAAACCATTGACACACGACTGAATCCTCATTATATCAGCTGCACTTTGATGGTCGTTGCATTTTTTTTTATGTATTACTTCACATATTAAAACACAAGGGTACATTTAATCAAAACAATGTGAAGTGTGTTGCAGAAACCTACACAGACTTACGTATACTAAGCACCACACTCCCAATATAATATTTTTTTTGTTTGTTTGTTATTTTTTACATTTCACTTTGAGAAACAAAGTCTTTACCATAGTCATAATTAAAATAAAAGTTCCACTTGCATCAAGATCATACAGTATATACCGCATTTTCCGGGTGATATGTTGCTTCAGAATGTTTGTCACACGAGCCAAAAAATGCATAATGAAGACGAAAAAGTGTGTAAAAGTCGTTCTAGAGGACAGGTCGCATTTGTTCGGGGAACGCGCTTCAAGCGCTCGGCCGTCGGCTGCGTGCTTGACGCCAGAAACAAGAGCTCGCGGCTCACCTCCTCGCCTCACTGGGTAAGTGATGGCACTGACACATTCGGTGTTATGCTGATGGCAGGTATGGTTGTTACCGGTAATGTCTACATTTTAAATTGTCAGTAATACAGATGCAGCAGATGCAGGTACACAAGCCTAGAGTGACATCCAGCGGCTGTCAGTTTGACAAACACCCACTACTCAAAATATTTTTATATATTCGTCGCTCCTTTATATTTGTCGCTCCCCTAAAAAAAAAAAAAACATGACGTTTAATCCAGAAAATACAGTAATCTATAATAAGACCACAAATTACTAAGTAGACCAATTTTGCATTGTAAATTCAAAAATGTAAAACAGATTTTTATAGTTTAGTGCTAAACTAAATTATACAAAATTTGTTATTTATTGTAATTATTTGACAATTACAATTTATATCTTGAAGCAAAATAATTTTAAGGTTTTTTTTACTAATTGGTATTGATGACGATTTCATAATATCTCCATACTTATTCCATAATTTGGCTCCCCGATATCGAAAAGAAAATTGGACTTGAGATTTTTTACATAAAGAAGGATGAAAATTCATTGCTTGTATGGTTTTATAAGAACGATCTTGACATTTCTTAACAAAATAATTACTAAAGCTATGTGGAGGTTTACCATGTTTTATCATAAAAACAAATACGTATATCTGATAAATATTAATATCACAAATATTTAGCAGGTGTAGTTTTGCAAAAAGTGGTGCGCTGGGTGCATCATGATTGGAGAATGTTGCTAAGCAAACAAAAGCCTTTTGTAACAATAATACTGACTTTAAATAAGTTGGGAAAGTACTTGCCCAAACAATATTACAACAGGTTAAATATGGATAAATCAAAGTATAATATAATTTTAACGTTACTGAATTATGTACATAACTTCTTATTTTTCTCATTATGCCTAGAGATTTGGTCAGTTTATTGCAGACAAAACAAATTTGCTCTCTCCATAGAAGTTTATCATTGACCTGAACACCCAGAAATCTGACACATGAAACTTTTGCAATTTCCTCATTTAGTATACAAATTTTAACTTTTTCAGATTTGCATTTCTTCTTTCCTGCAAATATCATAAAATTACATTTAATGATAGTTTATTAGCTTGAAACCAAATGGAATATTTTAGGATATCCTCATTTAATTTTACTGTAAGAGTACTCAGGTCTTTGTGAGAGATTAAGAGGTTGGTGTCATCTGCAAATAAGAGTGGAACAGTAGATGCAGTTACTGCAGCAAGATCATTAATATATAACAAAAATAATATAGGTCCTAGTATGGATCCTTGAGTAACACCATAATGAACTGAGTTTATTTTAGATTTATGGCCATTCATAAACATATATTGATACCTATCTTTAACATAATTGCATAACCATTTATGAACATTTCCATGAAAGCCATACTTACATAATTTACTCAACAATATTGCAGGGTGCACCATGTCAAAAGCTTTTGACAGATCTAAAAACACTCCTAATGTGTATTCGTTATTATTTAAAGCTGTATATATTTGATCAGTAAGTTCAATAAGGGCCATGTACATGGAAAAATTCTTTTGGAATCCATGAAGTAGTTTGGTAATTCCATTTGTTACTGACCAGCAGATGGAAAATGACTGCCCCTGACACCCAAAATATATTTGAATCTGACAAATCCTGGTTTTATGTGGATCCACACCAAATTACAGATGTTCAAAGGAACTCTTATCCTAAATATCGCTACATTACTATAGTAGTTGTAGTAGCACTACTATGGGTAATGAGTGATGGTGGGGGAAGGGGGGGGCACAGAATGCAGCTTTTGGATGTGCTATAACCAAGTATCACCACTAGGATATGCCAAAGAACCATTCTCACCATTTAATTCATGATATCTGATTGAATCCATGCTTGTTCGGTTCCTGGCAGTTGAAACAGGCAGGGGAAAACAAAACAAAGCACCAGCCTCATCACAAGCTGTTAGCCAATCCCTCTTCTGATACCAGCTTCTTGAAAAAGACCACATCTAATTTCCTCCCCTGTTGGGTTTGTTGTTTGATATCCGGCTGGTCGGGTCCAAACTCTTTAACCCGAAGCTTTTCCTGTGGTGTCCTTCTATGCAATGATGCAGTTTTTTGGGGCAGAACAGAATTGTATTTTTTCATGCAAAAGTCACCCCTCCCATATGACTGTAAATAAAACCACAAAATCTAGTGATTTGCTGTCAGCAATTCAATACATACAGGTGTTAGGTGCAATTCTTTTGTACTCTGGCGTTCTCCTACATTTTGTATTGGGGGGGGGGGTACTGTGAATGCAACATTTACAATGGGACTCAATGATAAAGATTTCTACATTATACGTCACTTGACCATTCCCTAACCCGAATCCACTCACCAAAAACCAAGAACACTTTTAAGTGACATTTGAAGGCAGATTATACACAGGGCTCACAGACTATATAATATACATCTTGTTAATTTATATTTTCATATTTTTGTAAACTTATTTTATGTGACTCTTCTTAATCTGAGACAGGCAGGGCTGTGCCATAGCACCCTCTATTGATGAGCTGTCTCTGCAATTGACTCCCATTTGTCTTCTGCACAAAACAACTGATAGTCTAAAGCACTCTAAAAATACAAAATCATTTTGGTTGACTAACTTCTGAATTTGAATTTTGAGAATGCCACAGGTGTGCAACACGATCAAAGCTACATGTGGCTACTTTGGACAATAAAGATATAAACATGTTCACACTTGTTTAATATATTTTTTTTCCTACTACATAATCCGTTAAGTGTTGTTTAACAGTTTGCATGTCTTCAGTATTAATGTGCAATTTTGAAAAAAATAAAGAAAAACAACTGAAGGAGTTAATTGCCATTGTGATGACATGGCTGCTAATAGTAGATGCCGTGGCATTCCAACATGCAGGTTACTTGTGTGTGTCCTGCACATATGACATGATGTGTGGTTGACTGGAAACTTTACATATGCATGAACAGCTTATGCATTATGTGTCTTAGCTTAGTATATACTATTCAGCTGTGGCTACTAATGACACAAACCCTGAACCTGTTAATATGTAACAAGCTGAATAAAATAGAAAAGAGGATTATTCGCAGTCCAGATAAAAATAGTATGTTTCTATTTGAGGCTTTTAATTAGAAAGCAAATACACATCGGAGATATATATAAATCCCTTCTCACCCTCCACGGGTGGTCTCATCCTTCCAAGCTCGGGTCCTCTA
>JAQQAE010012434.1:0-13167 GCA_029823295.1 Pseudamia nigra | reverse complement strand
CACTGGCAAGAATGAATACTAGGCAACCCCGACGCCAGTTACAGAGGCTAAGTGAAGCACCATCAGAAAGTCTCCTAACTCTGTGAAGTTGCTGGATATTGGCTGGAACTGGAACATGCCGTCGTATACGTCTATCCAGAGCATCCCAAACATGCTCAATGGGTGACATGTGACTATGCTGGCCATGTGTGAACTGGGATGTTCTCAGCTTTCAGGAATTGTGTACAGATCCTTGCAACACAGGGCCGTGCATTATCATGCTGTAACATGAGGTGATGGTCGTGGGTGAATGGCACAACAATGGACCTCAGGATCTCGTCACGGTATCTCTATGCATTCAAAATGCCATCAATAAAATGCACCTTGGATTGTTGTCCATAACATACGCCTGCCCATACCACAACACACTTGATTCACAACTTTGACATCAGCAAACTGCTCATCCACATGACGCCACACACACTGTCTGCCATCTGACCAGTACAGTGAAAAACGAGACTCTGAAGAGAACACCTCTCCAACATGCCAGACGCCATCGAACGTGAGCATTTTCCCACTCAAGTCGGTTACGACAATGAACTGCAGTCCGGACAAGACCCTGACCCGGACAAGACCCGGACGAGGTTTCTGACAGTTTGTGCAGAAATTCTTTAGTTATGCAAACCATTTGTTGCAGCAGCTGTCCGAGTGGCAGTCTCAGACAATCTTGGAGGTGAAGATGCTGGATGTGGAGGTCCTGGGCTCGTGTGGTTACATGTGGTCTGGCTGATTAGATGTACTGCCAACATCTCTGAAACTCCTTTGGAAACGGCTTATAGTAGAGAAATGAACATTCGATTCACAGGCAACAGCTCTGGTGGACAGTCCTGCAGTTAACATGCCAATTGGATGCTCCCTCAAAATTTGTGACATCTGTGGCATTGTGTTGTGTGATAAAACTGTAATAATGATAATTGTAAGATGTGACGGTGAGACCAGTTGAGTTTGATCTGGAATTGATTGAAGTAATACACCTACTGTTGGAATAGCCGGTGCTGTTGGGAACAGTGGACACTGGTTGAATACATCGCTGACAGAGACAGCGTTTTCCAGTGAATGTCACACAGTCTCCAGCAGGAAAGGGTTTCCTGCAAAAACAAAGAAATTACTTGTAGTATCATATCACAATAACTTGGGAAAGTTTTCCTATCTCAAAAAATTTGTGCTTAAATTAAAAAAGAAATTCCTGTACTTGCAAATGCTGCACACAAAGCAGCCTGGGTGGTAGCTCTTCCCCAGGACCGTTACCACCTCTCCCTCCACAAATTCCCCACAGTTGTTACAGAGCGTGCCATAGAGCCTCTGGAAGTCCAATGGGCAAAGGTAGTCACCATTTTTCATGAAGAAGCCTGACTGAGCCAAGTCACAGCCACACACTGCACAGAACAGAGAATAATTATTAGTAACAGCAATATAAAGTAGGAGGTTACTTCACTTTCTTTTCAGTCCACAAACAACGTCAGGAGCAGAGCTCAGATGCTACCATGCTTATCGATGGTCATCTACTGAAGGGATTAAACAAGAAGCTGTGACATGGCAAATCCCCTGCCCATTTTGGGAAACATTAATTACAAAGTTGTAGTAGCTTTAATAGTACATGTCAAAATAGTTTTGTTGCAGAAATTTGTGCAGCGACCTAATTAATATGATGAGTTTTGTAATGTGTTAACTGCATATATGTTGATGAACTTTAGATATACAGTATGACCTTGAAACTGACTATGACCTTTTTCTTTGAAGGCTACAGCACATTTGGAATCAGCATAGTAAATAACTGAGGGGTGCAGTATATGATGTTTTCAATATCAATACATAGCTAGAAATGGATGAATGTTAAAATGCAATGATTTCACACCCTACTGATCGTCAAGGTCAAGGTGACTTGATGAGCGAGAGGAGTCTAATAAAATCTGGTACCTCTAGCTATAGTACCCTTGGTACTATAGGATTTTGCAGTTATTACTGTTATGATCTAATGAATATGAAAATTAAGTGGTGGTTACCATAGTAACCCTTCTCTCTACCCTGACTATCCATGTGTTGAGTTTGAATCCAGGGAGTTTGGAAATACACAGCCAAATATTCAGATAGATGTACATACAAATCAACCACTCAACAAATAGTATATAGTGATTCTGTGCTCTATGGAACAAAAGCAAAAATTATATGTATTAAATAGAAACACAGCCCTTCTCCAAATAATGACAAAAGGTCACAGGAAGTTTTCCATGTTTTCATTGAGAAAATGATGGTTTTCACTAAAAGGATGCCTTTTAGCATCCTTCCAAAAGGCACACAGTCCTCTGCAATCATTAGTTACCGCTGACAAACAGGTTATGTATTCATGTTTGTTTGTCTTTTAGGAGGATTATGCAAAAACTACTGGATGCATTTTGATGAAATTTTCACCAGAGGTGACCCTTGGTCAAAGGATGAAGCTATTAGATAGTGGAGATGATCCAGATCAGGATATGGATTCTGGATCAATTTTTCACTTTTTTTTTTACGTCATGAGATAAGGCAATTCATCAAAATCCATCCAGTAGTTTTTTTTATGCAATCCTGCTAAAAACAGACAAACCAACAAACAAACAAGCAAACAAACAGACTAGCAGTAATAACTGGCAGTACATTACACATCAGACATTATAGTGGCACGTACTTTAAATCCTGTAAGTTGTGAGCTTGGACCTTCATAAATCTTGCCTGTTTTTACAACAATGTTCATGTTGTTTAACGTTCACCGCTAGACCACTTTTGTTGGGGTTCTATCCACTGCAGACTAGAACATCCAACTAGGTGTTTAGCTTTGGATGCAATGACCCAGCCATGTACCATCTTAATTTGGTCATTGTCGAAGTTGCGCAGATTTTTACTTTGTTTGGACAATTTGCTGCTTGAGTTTAAGGGCTAAATGTTCAGTTGCTACCTAATACATCCACCCACTGACAAAAGCCATTGGAACAATATAATCAACATTAGGATCACTTCAGCGAGTACTGGTCATAATGATATGGCTGCTCAGTGTTAATCACTTCCCATTGGTCTTTTGTTCAGTGTTTTGTCATTTGACAAGGACTTCCCACATGTTCCTTCCTGAGCAGACGGTTCTGAATCGGTGTGTGCATTTATCACACGGTAACACTTTACTGACAGGGAGACAGTTCTTTCTTGTGTGTTTTCTTGTGTCGTTGACATCTGATACCACTGAAACCATTTCCGACACTGTTGCCATGATCCTGTCACAGCAGAATCCACTGAGATGCCAAGGACACATTTGTACCAGTCTATTCTTGTCCCACTGTCTTACACACAATCACCACCAAGTGTCCGAATGTCCACACGTGTACAGTTATGTAACACGGGACAGTTGTTAATTCAAATGACCTGAATGACAATCAAGCAAACAACAAAAAATATGTCTAGAACTGCAAAAGTATTTGAACCCATTATGCACTACATGATATGTGAGGCGTGTTTTACCTGACAACATGTTAAAACCAATTTGATTAACATTTTATTCACTTTTGTTAATTTTGTTCATTATTTTGCTCATTTTAATTCATTTTGGGTTTTTTTTAGTTTTGTTAACTATTTCATTCATTTTTATATACCGTAGTTTGTTTAATAGTTACTTCATTTTTGTTTGTTTTGTTTATTCTTTAGTTCATTTTTGTTTATTTTAATTTTTTTTGTTTTATTCATATTTCTTGATTTTATTAATTATTTTGCTTGCTATTGTTCATTTTGTTTATTGTTTTGTTCATTTTGCTCTATTTAGATTTATTTTGTTGACTTCTTTGTCATTGATTAAGTTATTCAATTATTTTTGTTCATGTTTTAACCATCTTTGTCATATGTCCTGAATAGTCTTGTTCATTTTGGTTCATTTTGTGCATTATTTTTGTTCATTAGCCTATTTATTTTTCTTTTTTTTCATTACTTACGTGTTTAATTACTATTTTGTTCATGTTGTTCACTATTTTGCCAGTTTTGTCTTAATCTTGTTAATTATTTAACTTCTTTTGCTCATTTTCCTGACTTTGGTCAGTTGTTCAACACATTTTGTTCAATTTATTGTTTTTATTGTTTTAATTGTTTTGTTTAATTTTTTTATTATATCATTTAGTTTTGTTAATTTTGTTTTTCATAGTTATAATTTTTCCACTTTTTATGCATTTACAGTACTTACTTTTTGTATATTATTTTATTTCATTTTTAGTTTGTTAATTTTCCTTCATTAAATCATGAAGGCTTTTTTAGATTTTGTTAAAGTAAAAAAACTCAAAATTAAAGATTTACAGTATATAATACTGGACTATTGTTATAAAGCTGTACGTAGCCCCTGGATTAGGTTTATGGATGTTTATGAATGATTTATAATTATCACAAATACACTTAATAAGAAGCACATTCTCTATTGCTCATTTGCATTTCAACATTTCTAATGAACTAAAAAGCAGATTCTGATTATGTAAAGCTTGCATCCTGCTACTGTTTTCAGGTTTTTTAACTAATATTCGTGCCTCAAGGTCCCTTTGTGTTTCCTGTGTGCTGTAAACACCATCCTACCATGAAAGGGGAGCTTGTCAGCCTCGATTAACGAGCTCAATGGCGAACAGAGAAAATATGTTTTTCACACCAGAGGATGAGTGTCTGACAACCCAGGAGACTCTCACAACAGCCCATTGTTCACGGAGGACATTTTGTAATCAGATGAATCTGATGAGAAAATGAGTCTGACTAATGAATAACATGCCCCGTCTGATCAGTTTCATTATATGACAGCTTTTGTTGATTTTAAAATACTTGCAAGCTATATTATGGCACAAACTAAAAAACTGCAATAGCGAATGACATTTTTACTCCTCATTTGAGCACAGATAAATTGAAAAACACAGAAAGCAAGCTGAAAATACCCAGATAGGGTCAAAGTCTGCACAGAACCTGCCCTATGGAAGGAAACATGAACATGAAAAAATACTTATGTCTGAGGCAAAGAAGTCATTTATGAAGCACAAATGCCAAACGTGAGTTAACAAGTGGACAAATAATGAACCAAATAACCAAAAAAGTAGCAAAAAAGTGATCAAATAAGTTAATACAATAAACCAAAATGAACTAAAATGAATGAAACATGAAGAAACTAAGCAATGTTTGCAAGAAATGCATAAAAAAGCAAAGTAAGGAAAAATGAGCATAATAATCACAAATATGCAAAAAACCAAAAATGAACTTTGAAACTGAGAAAAAAATCAATAAAATAAGTGAAAAAATGTGCAAAAATGAACAAAAAATGATTAGATGAGTTAATAAAAAAATGAACAAAATAAGCAAAAATGAATAAAAATAACAAATAAGCAAAAATTAAAAACAGAAATCCAATTAAGCAACAAAATTGAACACACTAAACAGCATTTACAAGAAGTCAATAAGGAAATAATCAAATAAGTTAAAAAAATGTAACAAAATAATTAATGTTATAATCACAAATAAAAAAAAACAACTCTCAAAACTGAGGAAAAATCAACAACAAAAAATGTGAAAAAATGAACAAAACCTGATCAAAAAGGTTAACAAAAATAAACAAAATGGTGAATGAAAAATGAATAAGTCAAGCAACATTTGCAAAAAATTCAGTTGACAAACATGAACAAAATAAGGAAAATGAATAAAATCAGAGTAAAAATGTGCAAAAAAATAATTCAAATGATCACATAGGTTGACAAAAAATAAACAGAATGAGCAGAACTGATTTAAAAGTAAAAAAAAAAAACAAAGCCAACAAAATATACAAATGTGAGCAAAAATTAACAAAAGTAATCCAAACAACAAAAGTAGACCAACAAAAATAAACAAACCAGGCAGAATTTTCAAGGAATGAAGTTATCAGAAATGAACAAAATAAGCAAAAATCAACAAAAATCAACAAAATTATTACAAATAAACAAAAACTAACAAAATAACCATTAACACTGAAGAAAGTCAACGAAAGAAGTAACAAAATGATAAAATAATCAAGAAAATAAGTAATTAATGTATTAAGTACTAAGCAACAATGCTCTAGATCTAAACTATCTTCCCACATGGGCAGTCAGGATAGGGGAATTGGTTACTATGGCAACCATCACCTCATTTGCATATAAATTAGGTCACAGCATTAATAAATTATTAAAAAAAACCTGTATTAACCTATAGTACCAAAACTAGTGTAGGTAGAGGAATCAAATCAAATCAAATTTAATATGTGATAGATTAGACTCCAGGATACTTCTCACTCATTAAATGACCTTGACTTTGACCTTGAAGACCAGTAGGATCTGAAATTATTGCACTTTGATCTTACATTTCTAGCTGTGTACTCGGGTTTAAAATGTCATACACCCTTAGGTTATCGACTATGGTTATTATGCTGTGACCTTCCAGTGAAAACGTCAAGGTCACAGTCAATATCAAAACTGGGCAGGGAAAAATAAAGTGAATCTAATTTTCCTACTACTCACCTTTACACGTGAAGCACTTCTTGTGAAAGTGACTGGTCTGGACTCGCAGCACCTCTCCTTTACACGACTCCCCACATCTGAAACACTGAATGACCCTCTTGCCAGCCGGAGGACCCAGGAGAACGCCATTCTGAGTATGGAGCACTATAGGGCAACATGACATACCCATGATTATTTGGTTGCAATGAGTACATTACATATAAAAAAAAACATTGTACTGCGGTGCATGGAAACATCATTTGGTCTTGAGGTGTCGTCTCATATTTTAGGGCGACACAGTGGTGCAATGGGTCGCACTTGTGCCTCACACCTAGAAAGTCCTTTCTGTGTGGAGTTTGCATGTTCTCCCCATGTCTGCATGGGTTCTCTGCAGGTACTCCGGCTTCCTCCCACAACCAAAAACATGTACTACGTACGTAGGACAACCGGTTACTCTAAATTGTCTATAGTTGTGAATGATTGTCTATATTGTCATGAGGTCTCAACCTCAAATTCTGAAGCGCCCAGACATAATCTGCAATTATGACTGGTGCTATACGAATTGAATTGTATCCTTTTATAATAAACCAAAATCCGCCCAAACCCAGCTGCTCTAACTTTGCTTTGGGGTATTTCCCGTCAAGGGTCAGGAAGATACTGTACGTGCTGCTTTTACCATTTTTCTACCATCATACTTTTTAAACAGCTGCTGATTAAATTTATCTATGTAGCAAAGTCTGACCAAAAGCACAATGTTTGTTACATGTTGTCAATTTTTAATATATATTTTTGTCTTGTTGCATCCAGTGGTGGGTAGAGAAACAGTGCTCAATTAAAAGGATTGTTACTTTATAATTACAATGACTCAAGTAGAAGCACTCGTGAACATAAGTACCTGAGCAAATGTACAAGAGTATTCCATAAAAAACTACTGAAGTAGTGAGTAACTTCATAATGTGACATTTATTACTGCTCCACATATTGTGTTCATACTAATAGTTTGTTCCTGTAGTTCCCTGATTATCATAATCAATTTTTTGTTTAGTGTGTTGATTTTTCTTGATTTTTGTCAATTTTTTTTATTAATTTCTAAACTCACTTGAATATTTTATTTTTACCAATGCTGTGGCTCAATTTGTTTACTTTTACTCATTTTCTTGCATATTTCATTTTTTGTTTAGTTTTTGTTCCATATTTTGTTTTTTTTCTAACTTGTTTGATTTTTTTTTTTTTGCTCATTTTTGCTTATTTTGTCAAATTTATTGTTCAATTTCTTTATTCTAATGTACCTCATTGGGCATGCCTATCATCTGAATGAGCTGCCTTTGTATATTCTGCATTTCATAAAACAATTGTCTTTTTTAATGTCTTATTTACTCATTTACTACACTTTGCAATGAGTCAAAATTAGCATTTTTTTGTAGAAATCATGGATGCTGCATCTTACAGGTTTAAGAAGAGAGGAAATATTGACGCTTTTGATCAGTGTTCAGTTCAGTGTCTGGGAGGGTATGGGTATAATTCCACATGACATGCAACCCATTCCCACTAACTCACTGATGTACTGGGAGCTTAATCTTGTCAATATGCGACGTACAAGGTGTGCAACAGATAGATGTAGAGATGTTTCTGTCCGAGCACCAAACAATGTAGGAGACTGGGGATCAAATCTTGTTTTGTGGTGTGTATTTTTGTACATTTTGGGTCTAATCCTCACTCTCACCCTTTCCCAAACTCTAAGGAACCCCCCTCGCACCAACCAAACCTTCGCAGAAAATTGCTTTTAAGCCAAAACTGTTTGGGATAGTTGCAGTAATGGTGCACAGTTACCATGGTGATGGTCTTGGAGTCTGTGGGGATTTCCCTGAATGCGATATTCTGCCATACTAGGGCACATTGCACTTCAGCATGGGATGAGTTGGAATGTGATCAAGCATCAGAATAGAGTGATGAGAGTGAGAATGTGTTGGACCTGGTTATCCTGCAAATTTGTGAAGGAAAATTAATGTTGAGCAATATATACAGGGTTTGGAGCCGCATACGCTGCCAAGTAGACAATATGTTTTACAGAGAAGGTCTTGTTTATTTTAATGACACAGTGTTCATCCATATTCTGCACCATATTGTAATAGAATAACTTAGTACAAAAAGAGTCTGGGTGCTAAACTGGCCTGCCTGCTATTCTGAATTTTCACATGTTCTTTCATGATTGAAAGAATAAGATCCCGGATGCAAGTTTTTGAAATGGATTTCCCCTGCAGGATGGCTGGGCCTTCCCTTAGAGACAGTGTGCGAAGCTCGGCCATCCACAAGGACATCAGAATAATATTGCTATTCCTCCACATCAAGACGAGCCAGTTGAGGTGGCTCGGGCATCTGATCCAGATGCTTCCTGGATGCCTCCCAGGGGAAATATTTTGGGCATGTGCAACTGGGATGATGCCTATGTCTCATGGCTGATCTGGGAACAACCTTGGGCTCCTACTAGAGGAGCTGGAGGAGGCAGCTGGGAAGGGAGAAATCTGAGCATCTCTGCCTAGCTTGCTACCCCCCGTGACACAGACCCAAAGAGGAAGCAAAGAGGATGGATGGATGGATAGGTATTTTAATGTCTTTTTCAACCAAACTGGAAGTGTGTGTTTTTTATGCATGAGCAGGTCATTACAAAACAATAGCCCTCATACTTTTCCTTTCAGTGATTACATAACCACATGCAATGTTCAGACACGATTTGCTTTAGCACACAAGCACACAGTTGCCGTAAAATATGGAGACCAGCTGAAGTGAGCACCTCAAACAGAAAGACATAACATGCAGTAGGCAGTTTTAACTTCTGTATCCGTTATGACTGGTATGACACAAAGCTCAGCCTCATTCCTTCTCCTTCTGTCTTTTTCATGTATGTGTATCAGGCAGAAGCAGCGGATGCCTGTGCAATCTAATCACAGCCCACTCGAAAGGTCCTGAACGTGATTAGCACAAGACAGGGAGGAAAGAATGTGGTACGTTGAGTGCGCTCTGCCTCCCAGTGTGTGGACACTCAGTGTACAAGCAGATAAACAGGCACATGGGCTTTATCTTTTCTTTTTTTATACACAGTTGGCTCAGGAACAGTCAACACCCCCCCCCCACCCCCCCGAATACACACACAGATCTTTTCAGTTATTTTCTGCTGTGTCTGAGTCTCACTGGACTGAAAACGTCATGCGTAGCAGACAAAAAAAAACCTCATCTTCATCGTTACGCAGGAGTTTATTCCATTTCCAAAAATTTCCACATAGCTGAAAAAGGGGAAAGTTTATTTCCAATGAGCAACTCAGCGTCATGAATTCTGAGAAAATTGAGTCAAGCACCTTTGGTATGTAGGTCTAAGTTTGCCCCACGACAGGAGAGATTTGTTACCACGGCAACAATCACATACTAACAAAATAGATTAACGTGAAGCTCACTGTAACTGATAATGAAGTTTGGAAAACTGAAGACAGCACATCATGAACTCATACACAAGGCAGCTGTTTAACGCTTAGGTTGAATGAAGTAGAGTCACAGTGAATGGTAGCTGTAGAATATTATACCATGCATAGGCAATAATATAGAGTTCTCGCTTTTGTGTGAATGGTAAAACCAGAGTTGACAAATGGAAGGATTCTGAGAGTCCCAAAGGTCCTCCGGGTGTTTTTGATGTCTGTCAGAATGTGAAGCTGATATCGTGTCAAGTATTAGCAAACAGTCGATTTAGAAAGACGGCAAATGGAGAGAAACCTGAGATGAACAGTGCATCACATGAGCCCACGTTCTCCAGCTATGAAAACTTGCATCTGAGATCATACGTGTAGATCTGTGAGGGGTGGGATTCGTCCTCTATATTTGTAAAATGTCAATTTGTCCTCTCCAACAAAACACTTTCCTTTGGATGATACGCATTTTTCCTTGTCTCTAACAATCTTGATTAATTTCATTTTCTTAATTATTTTGTTCACTTATGTTGATTTTTGAAGGGTTTGTTTATTTTGATGTATGCTGTCAATGACATCAGTACATCAAAATGAACAATATAAGTTCAACTCAATGGCTTTACTCATTTTAAATTCATTTTGTCGCTTGTTTCTTTTCATTTAGTTTTTTTTCATGTACTTCCTTAAACATTTTGTTCATTCTGTTGCTTATTTTCTTGATTTATGTATATTTTATTATTTTCATTCACTTTCCTAATTTTTTTTCAATTTTACTAATTACCCTGAATATTTTATTCATTTTTCTTCCATTTCTTGGTTGTTTGGTTTATTTTTACACATTTTCTTGGTTAGTTTGTTCATTTTCTTTGGTTTCTTGATTATTTGTTGATTTATGAACATTTTTACAAATTTCATTAAATATATTGTTTATTTTTAATCATTATCTTGATTATTTTGTTCATTTTTACTCATTTTCTTAATTTGTTTATTGTTTTTAATCATTTTCTTTTTCTTGATTGTTCTGTTAATTTCTGGTCATTCTATGGATTATTTTGTTCATTTGTACTCATTTTCTTAATTGTTTTGTTAATTTCCTATCATTTTCTTGATTATTATGTTAATTTGTACACATTTTCTTTATTATTTTGTTCATTTTTAATCATTTTTAATTCGCTTGTTCATTTTTTATAATTCTCTTAATAATTTTGTTAATTTTACTCATTTTTAGACAAAAGTTCAGACAAAATCTATGCCCTTATGTGTGTGTAATGTGTGTGTAATGTGTGTGTTTGTGCACAGAAATGTGACATGGTGTGTAAAAAGTTTTAAATATGTTTACACTCAAAATTCCACTGTCCCAGGACATCATGTATATTTCATTTTAGCATTTAAATTATTATTATGTGAGCATTCACTGTGCTTTAAACTAAGGAATTTTATTGGGTTTGAGCATGATGTGTCCAATTATAATTTGATGCAGGCAACATGTTAAGCAACAATTAGTGAGTAGCAAAAAAAAGAAAAAAAAAGAGACTGAAAGAGATGTGAAATGTTTAAAAAACACACACCTCAAAACTTTGTGAACTGGCAACAGGTTAATGACATGACTTGGTGAAAAAAGAGCATCACAGCAGCGCTCAGTGTTTCTGAAGTCAAAAAGGTGAGGGGCACTATCTTTGTCCACGGATCACAATCAAACTTTTCAGGGATGCGTTGTTCTAAACACTGTCAGGCTGAATAGAGCAAGTTCAAATGCTGTGATTCCGAATGACTCTGTAACACTGTGCTCAGGAATGAGTAAGATGCTGCTGACGGTTGAATGGATCATGTGACTGAGCCATCAGTCTTTACTTCATTGTCAGTGAAGCAGCAACATCTTGACAACATCATCAAACCACGGGAGACTCAGCAGAAAACAATTTATTTCAATAGCTGCCGATTTAGTCAAATTAAAGGAAGACATTTTTTCACTCGAGGATGTCTGTTAATTCTTATGGCACTAGAAACCATAACAGAGTAACTAAGACAAGACAATGCTTAATTCAGAAGTCTGAGTAAGATCTCATGCTGGAATTTGCTGGGATGTTTCATTCTGTCAGTTGTGATGCACTTTTCCCACAATTATAAATGATGCGGTTTATATAAGATGTATAAGAAATCAGTTATTATGATCTGTAAAATAATCAAATCGGACCTCATATTACAAATTAAGGAACATCACAATAAAAAATAAAGTCATGAAGACAGAATATGTCACACTGAAGTCTGAAACTGGATGACAAAGTGTACTTAAGATATTGACAACTTATGATTTTAAAAATTGCATAAACAAACCAATGTCTTCAAGCAGACATTCTTATATGCTGCCCTGCTGCCACACACACTTGTATACACACACATTCTCACACACACACACAGAAAAAGTGTCTACCTTTCTGTTTCATGACTGCCGGCGTCTGCACATCAGCGGGAGCGCTCACTGCAACCGATCGAAGTGAGGAGAGGAGCTAACGGGACGGCTGGTCCAAGGACAAGGGGGTGGTCCGCACAACATGGTGGGAGTGTGTGGATGTGTGTGGTGTGTTTTCAGGGAGGGCAGGAGGAGTGGCATTAAGAGCTTTGTGGTTCTGAAGCATGACCTCATCCACGCTGACAGGGTTTCAGTATGAGTGAACTTCAAGTATGTCTAGAAGGCAACATTAACCAAATGTAATTCATATTCTTTTTAAGTTAGACTACACCAGAGGTGCTGCATGTCACCAGGACAACCAGGCAACGGTTGGGGCCTGAGTGGGTCAACAAACTTTAAAAACAGCAGTGACAGTGTAAAAGAGTGTAAAAGAGTGTCCTGTAGGGCAAACTGAAAACTGTATTCTTTCATTACACTCTAAATATATATTTATAAGTAGTCATAGTGCAGACTTCAGCATAAAAGATTAATCATTTGTATAGAACAGGGTGTTCAACCTGTGGCTCCAGGGTCAGATGTGGCTTTTTAGCGCCTCCCCAGTGGCTCCAGTGGCTTTGACCAGTGATGGACTAATAATTAAAAAATAAGCACTAAATCGGCAAAAAGATGAAAAAATAAACTACATAATGGACAAAAATGAAGACAAAACTGCCACAAAGAAAGAAAGAGAATGAACAAGATTAAATATAATGCATCCATCCATCATCTTCTGCTTATCGAG
>JAQQAE010012433.1:0-13167 GCA_029823295.1 Pseudamia nigra | reverse complement strand
GTAGGCGGCCATCTGCCTCGACCGGTTGGGGTTAGTGGACAGAGGAGAGACAAAAGAAAAGAATAGAGATAGAACAAACAACACAGACACTGGACGACGTCCACAACCAGCAAACACACAGCAAGGACATCAAGAGTCCTAGAACAGAGATAAAATAAGAAGCAAAATGAAGAGTACGCCCAGAAAATAAACAAAAATGAAGACGTAAAACCAAAATGAAGCTAAAAAATAATAATAAAAGATATCAGAAAAATGATTAAAACTGATTAAAATAAAAACAAAATAAAGTGAAATGAACAAACGAGTGAAGGAAATTCACAGTGAAATGCAAAATGAAGAATACATTCATCAGAAAAAAGTCCAATATGAACAAAAAATTATCAAACCTGAACAAAATCACAAAGGAAATTAGCAAGGTAAGAAGAAAAATGAAGAATGCATCCACAGAAGTCATCTAAATAGAAAGAAAAATGAATGAAAACATGGAAAAAAAGGAGGAAGTAAAGCGAAGTGGACGATAATTTGAGTTTGTCTTCATAGGACTGTACAGTATGTGACATATCTACAGATACCTTCTAGGGTCTTATTGTAAAATCCTTAAAGTCTTTAAGATGACAGGAACTTGCTCTAATTAGGATATTCCAGTTGATCAAAAAGCTGCAAGCGTACAATAAAAGTTTAGAATTAACTGTTGCAACAAAAGAGCCGAAGATAAAGCGAACAAAGAACGAGAGAAAAAGAGAAAAACGTGAAAAAGGTGCGCGATCAGGGTCTTTCTTTATGACCGAAACCTGTTCTAGTTTCACTGTAGGGGACGTTTTAACCAGCCGTCACCATCTGCCACACACACACGTACATGTGGCGCCCTCGGGTATCCGGGTGAGGGGGGCGGGGCTTCAGAGCTATTGTCACGCCTTAATGGGGGCCAAGCGTGACAAGCGCGTGGACTTATTCACGCCACACGCCTATTGAGCCTCATTCAGAGGGAACGCTCGGCCATGACCTCCACTCCAACTGTGTGTGTGTAGAGGCTTTTTGGGGGGTGGAAAGTGTGTGTGTGTGTGTGTGTGTGTGTGTGTGTGTGTGTGTGTGGGTGGGGTGGGGGGCTATTAACGCTGCTCACCAGGTCTTTTCACATGGAAATAAATGAGGAGGCCCCTTTTAATGTACTGCGGCGTTTACACAGACACACATGCACGTCGTCTGGTTGGTTCTTCTACAGCACTGAGCTCGTCTTCTGTTCCACATTCAAAGTGTAAAATCTCCTCTTTAATGTTTCTGATTTTACCTGTTGGAGTTCTGGCTCCTTTTGGACACACCTTCTCCTTCAGCCTTTGTTCCGTATTTGGGTTATTTTCCACATCGTCCATTAATACTGAAGACGTCTGAACTGTGGAAGAGCATGTAGGGAATTGTGTAGGAAACAAACAAAAAAAAGTGTTTTATAATTTGGGTAGGTGGTCACTTGTGCAGAGAAAGGGTGGATACAGAGTCAGTGGGACTGATGGTGCTACGACTACTACAAATCCCAAAAACACCGTCCATTGTGACGTTAACCCTACAACGTGACATTAAATTTACTGTAATTCAAAAAAATGAAGGTGGAAAATAAATCAAAGCGCAAAAGGACAGTGACTGTTTTAACTTAGAATGAACAAATTAATCAGAAAAAAGGAAACATGAGAAGTAAAATGTATAAAACGGTAAAGGAAATGAATAGAAGTGAAGAAAATCAGAAGAAAAATGAACAAAATTAGCAATAAGTGAACAAACCTGTCAAGAAAATGAACCAGATTTGTTGCAAAAAGAAGGAAAATGAATAAAAATGAACAAAATATGAGGAAAAATAAATTAAATTAGCAAAACAATTAAAAGAAGTTGTGAAGAAAGGAACAAAACAGAAGAAAAATGAACAAAATAATCGAGTAAATGAACCAAATTAGATGAAAAAAGAAGAAAAATTAACAAAAATAAACCAAGCAGGCAAGAACATGCTTTAAGAAATGAACCAAAATAACAACCAAAGCTTTCAACTTGTGTAGTTGAGTCATATTTTTATACATTATCAAATGGTAAGTAAAGCATAAGTTTGATTGTATTTCACTAAACTGACCTGAGCCAACGCCAAAACCATCCAACACTGAGCTGGTGTAAAGTGTCGGTTTCTGGGTCTTGTAATTCCACTGAACGTTTCCTCTGTAGCTGAGGTACCTCCGGGATGGTCCTCATCAGAGGCAGCCGTCTCCGTTATGGTGTTTGACAGTCACACTTGGGGATTTTTCTGGAGATTTTTCAGATTAAGCACATTAAGAAGTCAAGAAACGGCACAAATGACCCATCGACGAGCCACACCTTTGAACTGAAAAGCGTTCCCTGTGACAACCTGGTGGACGATCAAAAATATGAAGCATATTCTGGATCGGTTAACACTTTTGGTCCCTACATAATTGACCACATTCTTTGACAGTGTAGATGTCTTCAGTATTAATGGACAATGTGGAAAATAATACAAATAAAGAACAAACACTGACGGAGAAGGTGTGTCCAAACTTTCGACTGGCAGATTTTTTTTTTCACACATCCAGTAGACACAAATGGAGTTTCTGAATGTAAACAAACCATTTTAGATTAATTTACTGAAGGCAATTGATCAGGTAAGATGTGGACAACAGACAGTTTATTTTTGTTTTCATTAATTTCACTTCCATTTCTAAGTCTTTGAAACCCGTAAAACACTTGTTGAATCGTCAGGTTTTATAAATCAATATATTTTGTGCTTGGTGTTGCTATAGTGTTTCCTGGAAAATGACAACAGCGACTCTAAATACAGCCATCGAGTTCAGATGGGGAGTAAAACATTAGAAGAGCATGGTGTTTTTTCTTATTAGATACAAATATTAAAGTGTCATCTGTATACATGATAATTTTACAACTAAAACACAGACGTCTGAGGAGATACAACTTGCACATGCTAAGTAACACTGATAATATGTAATATAAGACGATCACTTTATTGATCTTTAAGCAGAAATGATCATTGAATGTTTTTTCCCCCCACACTGATGCTGAATCTCCCCTCGTTCATCTCCTCAGTTTCTTATTCTCTCTTTCTCTTCCTTCTCTTTCAGTCTTTTTTCACTGCATGGCTTCAACCAAAAACTGTCCCACAAACACATTCTTGTCAACATTTCCTTCCACTAAACTTTTATTTAATGTGTCATAAATGTGCTCTTGTATCTATCGATCTAATCTGATGTTGCTGTTTTTTCCTGTTGTCTCTGTGCTACTGTATGTGTTTTCTCTGTGGCGCTTAAATAACTGCACCGGTTGTATTTTACCTCCTGGTTCACATGAATGTGTGGCGTGTCTTAAAATGTATGACTTGAAACAAAAAACACTTTATTGTGTCGTGATTATGCAGGTTTCAGATTTCTGGCCCAAGCACAAAGAAGGATGACTTTATATGTCCGTATTAACCAGTGAATTGTTAAAAATACATTTCAAATATAGATTGATATATTTTTTTTAATGATAACACTGGTGCTGCAGTCTGAAACCTTCATCTGGTCAATGTCTGTATGTTTCAAACTAACAGCTGAATTTCATCTCTCCTCCAAGAGCATGCTGGGACATAATGTGTTATCGTATGTGCTGTATTATGGATGTGTTTAGTCCAGTTCCTTTTTCCTTCAGAAGAGCTCTTTAGGTCTGTTTCACCTTTATTTTTTGTTCCTACAGCCACATTTCCTAAAAAAAATCATTGATTGTGGAAAATGTAAACAGAAACAGAATGAGCTGAAAAAAAATATCTCATATTTTAATGAAAAAAGCTCAGGGATAACTTGATAAATGTGAAAACTAAGAAATATAATTGTTTTTTTGAAATTTCATGCAAATTTAGAATTTTGTTAAGTTAGTTCAGGGTGACGTTTTCCACACGTTTACTTTTCCAACTCTGGAATGTTTTCCATTGTTGTTGAAGTAGGATTTCAGCCGCTCAACAGTTCAGGGTCTCCTTTGTCATATTCCGCATTTCATAATGCTCCAAACATTGTCAATAGGTGACAAGCCAGGACTGCATCAGGCCAGTTCAGCACCCGGACTCTTTCATATTCTATCATGCTGATGGAATATGTGCACAATGTGGTTTGACATTGTCTGGACGAAATAAACAAGGCCTTCCCTGAAAGAGACTGGATCTACTTGGCAGCATATATTGAACAAAAACCTGTAGATATGGTCCAGCATTAATGTTGCCTTCACTAATGTGCAGTTTACCAATGATATATGCACTAATGCACCCCCATACCATCACAGATGCTGGCTTGGCATGCAACTTTTTTTGAAATGTGTTATTGACATCAAATAACAATACGTCTCTATCCAAACGTGTCTCACTTTTAAGAATTCTTGAGTTTCCAGTTTTCAGCTACAAAATGAAATATGCAGCTTCAGCTCATCGCCCGGCATGCTGTAGCTGCATATTTCACTTTGTGGAAGCATTTTAAGTCCTGGTCTCCATGGCAACAACAGCCGTGACTTGGAGGTAGTGAGTAATTCTGAATGAGATGTAAGAAAAAAAGAGAAGTTGAGTGGAGTGAGTATAGATCCCTCAGGAACTCCACACATGAATCAAATGTGCAGGTTACCCATGTCGTGCACTAATGCAGAGCTGATAAGAGCTGATGACAGAGTGGGAAAGTTCACTCCGAACCAACATTGTTGAAACAAATTGCTGAGATCAAATTCAAAATGAGCATGTCATTTTCAAAAAGCAATGATACTTTTCAGTTTCAGCATTTGGATATGTTGTCTTTGAGATGCAGCCGCTTATTTTTTTTATTATTTTTTTTACAATATTTTAATTGTTGTTCAATGTAAATGTAATTTGTTATATGTGATAAATGGATTTTTGTTAAAATTAGAGCTATATAGTTAATCAAATCATGTGCATATCATTATCTACAAGTGATAAAAAGATAAAAAGGCCTCATAAAAAAGGCCTGAATTGAAGTGCTCCAAATGGTCCATGAATTATATAGTTCATAGTCTTAAATATGGATCAGCGTAGATCTCAGTGCTTCCTTTAAACGGATGTAGGCTCACTGACCAGGTATCCCTACTCTCTTCATATATATTGTAGGCATCTTTTGCTTTTTTCAACAGTAGCAGAAATATACATTGTTAACATGAATCCAAAAGACCTGGATAAACTCTGCTGGTTCTCACATTTCTAGAATCTTGTGTCTTCTGCATATTTTTGTTTATTTTTTCTGAACATGCGTTTGTCATTTTCTGACCTTTTGTCTCCTCCGTACTTGTATCTTCCTAACCGTTTTCTTCCTTCTTGACTATTTCTCTCCTTCTCTTCCTTTACAAGCTGCTGTAGCCGGCGCTGCTCCTGCGGTGGGGGCCCCTGGGGGTCCTCCTCAGGGGGCCCCAGGCTCCCCCAGCCCCGCTACTCATAGCATCCCCTCAGTCAACGAAGGTACACACTGAAACCACGTTCAGGGAAACGAGTCGTTCTGTCAGAGCTGGGAGACATTTTCACAGCAGCCGAAATCGATAATTATCATGATAAACGGAAAGGTTTTGAGGCTGATGTTTGGTCCAGACTGAAACCTCATGAGTAAAGATGATTATTTTTTAATTCATTAGATAAGATGCAAAAAACTAAAGTGACACAAAACCTGCTGAAAGTTGTAAATAACTCAAAAAGGGAAAGAGTAGAGATGCAGAATAGATGGTGTAAATGACAAAAATCCCCAAAATCCAAACATTTTTTAAAAATACAAATATAATTTAAAAGGTAGAAAGACTGGTTATATAAATGATGCAAAAAGGATGTAAAGGACACCAAAAGACATAAACAATGTAAACATAGGTGATTAAAAACCACAAGAAAATGAAAAAATGATAAAGGTGCAGCTATAGTTACCACACAAACTCCCAACAACAATGACTTTGATTTTAATCCAAGTTAAATAAATTTCAGGAAGCCAAGTTTATGTCCTTGCATAGCGATATTTGGTAAGGAATAGAGCAGTGTTATCTGCAAAGAAATACATTTTTTTTCTATGCTTCTGCAAAATTGTGTAACTTCATCTCAAATATTTCTGGAATCAGGAACAGATTCATCTGATGAGACCAATGAAAAGATGCAAAATGATAAAACGGGTGCGGAAAGATGAAAGTGACTAAAAAGATGCAAAAAAGACAAAAGATGGAGGCTGATGTAAAAGACAAAAAATGTGAAACGAAGCAAAAAATAAACGTGATACAGTAGGTGCAAAAACAAGAAAATAACTAAAAACAGGAAAATGACATAAAAGATGGAAAAGATTTAAAAAGTAAATTGATGTGAAAAATACAAGAATTAAAAAAGATGAAAACAAAATGGAAAGCAAAATACATTAAAAGACAATAATGATGTAGAAAATGAAAAAAATAAACATTTTCTGGGTTTCTACTATTTTTGAGTTTTTTTCATTATAGATGCAAAAGAACAACAACCTCTTAATGATGATAATTATCAATTTTTTTGCCCAGCTCTACATTTCGTTTATTTCCCCACCTTCTTTTAATCCACCAGTCATTCCCATCCTCATCTTTGGTTTAGTGTCTCCTGTTGTGTAGCATCCCCCTCTTCGGTTGAGGTCTTCTCCTTCACCTCTTTGTCTTTCTCCTCAGTTTTCCACTTCATCCTCCAGTCCTTCTCCTGTTCGTCTTCGGTTTACTCTCTCTTCTTCTTCATCATTTCCAGTCTTTCCCTCTCTTCCCGCAGCTCATATTTGGTTTCATTCCAGGTGTCTTGCTCCGATAGTTTGCAGTGTCTTTGTTTTTGTTTTGTCTCTGTTTCAGTGTTTGAGGTCGATTCACTCTCAATCAAAAAACACCAGTTTATACTTTTTTTTTTTTTTCAAAATTTTTGACACAAAGACAAGTATTAAATAAAGAAGCCTGAGGTAAATGTAGAATGATTCTGAGCAGTTTTATTCAAATGGACTCAACATGGCACTGAACATGATTGTGGTTCTGAATGTTAAACATTTCCATTTAATGAAGATAATGAAGAAAAATGAAAAATAGATAAAATAATCAAGGTAATAACAAAAAATTAGAAAATATATAAATGAAGAAAAATGAACAGAATCAAGAAAATTATTTTTTAAAAGTCCAGGAAATGAACCAAAACTGCCAAATACATGAAGTGATGACAGTGATAACAAATGATAAAAAGAACAAAAAGAATTAAAATAAGGAAAATAATCAAAGAAATTATTATTCATGAAACAAAAACCTAGTTTAGCAACTTGTTAGTGTCATATCATTGCAAGTATGTCTCATTCAACTCAATCAGACAAAAGATCAATGAATTAACTGATTTTATTTGTGGTTTATTTAAAATAAAAAGTGTCATGACATGCTTTTCTGTTTTTTTTCTGACTTTTCTACCATGTTGCAAAGGAAAATTCTCATCTTAAACATACAAGAAAGCACACTACACAAAAGTACATGTATCTCCTGGAAATCCTTTGGTAATCCTCAGTCCCAAATCTCGCAAGTACTCAGTTGAGACTTTTTTTCACCTCTTTGCACTATGACATTTACGTAAAACAGATATCCGTATACTGTATGTTCATTCTCACTGTAGCTGCAGTAGTTAAAGTCTAAGACAACGTTAGCCTCTGGGGAATGTAAACAGCTACAAGAACGTAAACAGTCGTATAGCGGTAGCTAAAGGCTAAGTTAACAGCCTCCGGGAGAATGTAAAGAGTCATGTAGAGGTGGTTAAAGGCGAAGTTAATGTTGGCCTCCGGGAGAATGTAAACAGCCATGTAAAGGTGGCTAAAGGCTAAGCTAGCTGTAGCCTCCAGGAGAACATAAACGACCGTACCAGTTCCAACAGCAACCAGGGCAGATGGTAGTCAAAGTATCAAGCTGAATGGAACAGTACCGGTATGTATGGACAGCTTGGTTCTGTGGGCGCTAGTCATTGTTACCATACGTGCATAGTTCACTTCTGCTCTTGCCAGAGTCATGGTTGGGATCCGTCCGGTGAATTGGGAATCCTCTTCGCTTTAGTCCAGTTTCACAAATGATAACCACAGAGCTTGCAGAAAGTTGACAGTCGTAATCCACAGGTCTATTTCACCAATTTTGGGTGCAATGGATTGAACGTTAGTTAGCCTGTCGGCAGCCCCTGCGGGACCGTCATGATTCCAAAAACGGCATTTAACATTAAACACAGAATCCAAACATCAGCTTAATCACAACTGTTTGGCCTCGATATGTTTCAAATATGTCAGATTTTTAACATTTTCACTTTTATTTTAAGTCTCATTTTCTACTACCTTTACCCAAAGCCTCCAACAGTTACATCTCAGAGAAGGTGCATAAAACTGTGAGGAAGCAGAGCCTGAGATATTTGGTCAGAAATGGAGTGTTGTCGTCTGCAAACAATGACAGTTTTAAAAAATGTTTTGTTTGTGAGTGTGTCAACCTCCTTCGTGACGCCCTGGTCTTTGTCTTTTTCAGTTCCTGTGCAGTAGAGTGTCGTCCTGCCCTGTCTGTTTTTATTACCTGTCTGTTTTTGTTACCTGTCTGTCTGCCTGATGTCCACATGTCCTCATATTTCAGTCTCTGTCTGCATACTTGCTCTTTCCACTATGACGAGTGTCACCAAAAGTAACATGCTAATAAAACCATGACTTAAAGTGACTAAATTGTAGAGAAAATCTAAATTGTCCATAATATACAACATAAAAATCCAGTTTTTTAGATATTTCAAATCTAAGCTCATACTTTAATTGAAGTGCATTAAAACTAATGATTGATTCAAAGTACAGTGACTTTCTTTGAGTAGACATAACTTTTTGAATAAATGAAAAGTTTAAAATGTGTAACTAACAGATAAACTTTTTCTCCAGCAGACCTGATGTTTCCGTCAGCCCAGTGAATGTGCTCTAAATGTATTTTGAAAACGCGAGAATCCAAGTGCCTTTAAAAAGCGACAACGATAAGCGGACTTTAAATGGATGGAAAGCGAGCATGCACACAAAGACTCACTCTTTAATTTCTGAACCAATGTGCACTTTTCTGTGGGTTAATGAAACCAGCAGAAAACGCATTATCTGACATTATGTTTATCATGATGATATTGTAATATTATTATTATAACGTCCTGATGATGGTGATTATAAACCGGTAGCAACACCCTTAGATCTGCCTCATGAAGGCAAAGTGCAGCAACTACCCCGACACTGAAACAGCTCATCTTGTTCATTTTTAGAATTTTCTGCATCACTGGGTTCTTTTTTCTGATTATTGTCTTTATTTTACTTCTGATTTCTTTCATTTATTTTATTATTCTCTTCATTTTACTTCTTATTTTGTTCATTTTTTTTTTAGATTGATTCACTTTGCTTCTTACTTTTTCTCGTGACTTTAAATTTTGTTCATTTGATTATTTTCTTTCACTTTGCCTGTGATTTGGTTGGTTATTGTGTTCATTTTTAAAATAACTCATTTGTCCATTTTGTTTTAACTATTCCTCTTATTTGGTGGGTTACTTCATTGGTTTTTTTAATTCTGCTTTTTATATTGTTCATTTTCTAATCATTTATCCATTTTTATTTAAATTTCATCACATTTGGTTGATAATTTTGTTGCTTTTCTTCAGTCTGCTTCTTATATTCATTTTTTGGATTATATTGTCCATGTTCATTTGCGTTTTCTTATATTTGGTGGATTAGTTTATTGGTTTTCTTCATTCTGCTTTGTATATTGTTCATTTTTTACATTTATGTTTATTTTGCCTCTAATTTGGTTCTTTTTTCTTCTTTTTAAGTCAAAATGCTGCTGTTTACTTTGGTTTTTGTCTTACTTTTACAGTAAAGGTGATGCATTCTTTCGTTTCCTTTGAAATTTTGTCACAAAATGAATCAAACATCACAATGTTCATTTGTACCCGAGCTCAGTTTTGTACACATTGCAAGTTCCTGCACTTTGTCTTTAGAACTAGGTGTAATATCTGTACAGGTAGATGTGTGTTCTGCAGTCAAACAGGAAATCATGCAAGTAGGTGATTTCAGTTGTAGCTGCTTAGTGGAAAACATTTAGTTTTTAACGTATTTCAGTGTGATTTTAATTTCGCTGTGGAAACAGAGCTCTCCCAAACGCAGTTTGATTTTAGTCTGTTCAGTCTGAGTTTTCCTCTAGATTTCAGTGCTTGAGGTAAGTTCACAAAGAAATTAACACTGAATTTCTTTGCTGCCATTGACACATTTCACACACATCTGCTCTGAAAACCATATATTGGCTCAATATATGTGACGATGGTGCTTGGTTTATCAGCGAAGAAACATCTCACTCCATTTTCTTCTCTGGTTTCTTTCTACCTCCACATATCTGGTGTTTGGTGTTGAATATAAATACAGATATTCAGTGTCAGACAGGTATGAATCCTGTGAAGTCGACACTTTGAATGTTGAATGAAGTCATTGTCGTGAGGGTTGTGTTTCAGTCGATTTTTAAGCTCCATGACACATTCTCTGGTTAGCACAAAACCGCCGTTTGCTCTAACCAAGACTGTTACTAACCGTACATAATGTTCTCATCATGTTCAAATGTCGTCCGTGGTTTTTATTCAAGGTTATAGACGTGTGTGTGGAAAAGTTCTAAACTCACCGCTGTCACATCGAAAACACCGTTCTGCTTTTAAAACACACTCTGTTTGATTTAGACTGGAATCTGAATGAAACTGTGTGAAGGATTTGCAGAACATTGGAACGAAATTTCAACCAACAGGGTTTTTATTCCAGTGTAATTGTTGGGTGTTTTTTTACATTAACCAGGTTTGGGAAAACAAAAATAATGTGAAAAGACAAAAAATGATGGATGGGGTAAAGAAGATGGAAAAAGATAAAATGATGGAAAAAGAAAAAATAATGGAAGAAAGACGAAAATGATGCAAAAGGCAAAATCCAATGAAAATGACACAAAAAGGCACGAGTAATGGAAAAGGACAAAAACGACAAAAATAATAGAAAAGGACAAAATGATGGAAAAAAAGACAAAATGATTGGAAAAGATGAAACAATACAAAAAGACAAAATCATGGAAAAATATAATGAAAATGATGTAAGATGCTGTACATCATTGTAGCCAGATGAAAGGCCTGACCATTAAAACCATGAAAGTAACTATAAACAAAAAAACATTTTCTATAAAATACTTAATTTATCCACTGGGAAGCCTTGATGCTCAGCTGTTGAACACTGTGTAGC
Organism: Pseudamia nigra; assembly: GCA_029823295.1. Classification (NCBI taxonomy): domain Eukaryota; kingdom Metazoa; phylum Chordata; class Actinopteri; order Kurtiformes; family Apogonidae; genus Pseudamia; species Pseudamia nigra. The sequence goes on along the minus strand of JAQQAE010012433.1, from coordinate 1,879 downwards.
AGCTGGATTCAGGCTCCATAACGGTGTTGTCATGTGACCGCGGTGCGTTCAGGATGACGGCGTTTGCGTCCACACTGACCACATTGAGGCATTGTGTGTATTTTTTTTTTCCTCAGGGTGGAGTCAGCTGGCCGCCATGCACTGCGTCATGCTGCCCGACCTGCTGGGACTTGACAAGTTCAGACCTCCCCTGCTGGAGATGCTGGCCCGGAGGTGGCAGGACCGCTGTCTGGAGGTAGAACACACACAAACCTACAAACACACACAATGACATCCAGCCCACTAGTGTACGAACCCCTCATTTAACCCTCAAAGATCCGAACAGTCCCCCACGGCACCATCAAAAAGCCTTCAGATTTGATCTGATTTATTGGTCAAATCATCAATAGAATTCTGCTTTTCAACAATGCAAATGATAAATTGGCTCTTTTGCTGTTTACCTTCATGATTCTTCTCCAGTTGGTCAAGCCACACGTCCCCTTGACTAAGTCACTAAATAAAAATTCACTTTGATATGATTTTTTTGCCACATTGCAATGAACAGAGATTAGCCTTGAACTTTAACTTAGAACAACCCAAATGTAACACATCTACCCACTGTCATCAGGACTAGTTCCCTCCTTCTCCTTAACTCCTTGTATTTGTCTACATCAGGTGCGTGAAGCGGCACAAGCTCTCCTATTGGCTGAGTTAAGAAGGATCGGCCAATCAGGGCGCAAGGACACCATCGACATGTGGGCACCGTACTTGCCTCAGTATGTGGACACGGTCAGCTCCCGTAAGTACCTCCCACTGATTTTAAATCTAACAGACTCACTCTTAACAGGATGAACTTTTTAATATGAGCCAATACCAATACTGATCAAAGTTTAAAGGTTTATTAGTGATCCTGAGTAGAAGTTTAAGAAACCAGATTATTATTAGACGTTTTAAATTATGAAACACCAACAAGACAAAACCGTTCTGTTTTTCACCTCGGTGACATTTGTACATACACTTCTAGAAGGTAGTTTAACACTCTCCATTATATTAATTTTATATCTACTTTTTTCTCTTATTTCAAGTCACATTGATTTCAAAGGGGGTAGGTAGGGTGTTAAATGCTGAGGGTCTGCTTATGTAATGTTTCTGTTGACACTCTCTTGGTGTCGGTGGTCTTGAAGCAGGTCTTGTGCAGTGGGGCCAATGCAGAAATAACTTGGTTTTAATACCTCTGATCATTCAGCTCAAAGGCACTCCTGTAGAATGAAAATTCCAGGTGAATAAATGTTAGTCTGAAGTCGTGGGGGCAGTGTTTTGCAGTACAGCCCATGTGGCAGAAAATGAAGAAGAACAAAACGTACTATATCACCCAAAGATTAATAGAAATGGCTCAACTTTTTGAGGAGAGGCTTTGCCATAGACTGTGTATATTAGTGTAATCCTGGATGACATCTTGGAGCCAAAAACAGGATGCAGCCATATTTGGATGAACAGCGACTGTGCATCCGGAGCGTAGGGAAAGCTAACTAACCACCAGCCTACAGATGTGCTAAAACATCACTAAACAGTGCTAGACAAAGTCATATTACAGTGTTGTTAGTGTAACCACTTACCCACAACTACAGTCGAGTGTATCTCAGGTAAAACTATGACCATATTGAATAAACAGAAGATATGAATGTCCGACTCGGTCCCACCCAGTGGGCAATGACTCAGACGGTTCAGTGAGGCCAATGTGGAAGCAACTTAAAGTTGTAATCCCTCCGCTTAGCCACTTGGGAACCGAGCGTCTGGCTCCAAGAAGCTTTTTTCCCACAGAGATACATTGGACTTCTATCTGAAAATACTAAGCCAATAAATTTTTTTCATGGGTCATCATGGTCTCAAACATTTTATT
>JAQQAE010012432.1:0-13169 GCA_029823295.1 Pseudamia nigra | reverse complement strand
AATGTCCATCCCCAGCAAAAAGTGTACATGCAGGTTATGCTGTTATATCGTCCCGACCAATGTTGAGACCAAACCTATGCCCTTGGTAGAAACAGACCCTTTTTAAAGGTCCCATCAGGGGTATTTCTACGAGAGCAGAGTTTTAAGCAAACTCAGGCCCTCAGGAGAAGGAGATATGCATGTTCTGTCCAGCTGAGATGTTCAACATTATCTAACAGCTACAGACATGGATAAAATTGTTGGTACTTTCTGTAAATGACAGAAAAACCCACAATGGTCACAGAAATAACTTGAATCTGACAAAAGTAATAATAAATAAATTTTATGAAAATTAACCAATGAAAATCACACAGGCCTGTTTTGTGAGTTTGTTTTGTAAAATAACTCTGTTGAACTACAATTCAAAAGCAATGTTGTGAGGATTCCTGTCAGCCCCTCCCCTCTGTGTAACCGGGTATATGTGTGTGTTTTGTGTATTTGTTGGTGTGTTGATTCACTGCTGCTGCTCACTCCTTTTCCTTGTGTTTCAGTCATGTCGGCCCCTCCCTCCCGTGTTCATCCCACTGTACAATGTAGTCCAATGTAATCCATCTGTGGTAATATTAGACCCTGAGAGCAGATGTTATTATGTGGGGTTAGATGGATGGGGATGAGGTGGTTATGGTGGCTCAGTAAACCAATGGATGTCCACACAAAAGGCCAGGCCCATGTCCTACTTTATTACCTGCGCCAAGGAGATTATGTTTTTTGTGGTGTTAGTTTATCAGTTTCTTTGTTTGTTTCTTTGTTCACAGCGCAATTCAAAAAGTTATAAATGGATTTGGATGAAATTTTCAGGATATATCAGAAATGGCACAAAGACAAATCTGGGAGTGATGTGGATCATTGTCTGGATCCAGAAAATTTTAAAGGATTCTTCACCATTGTGAGATATGACCTAATTCAACATTTGTCCATATAATTTCACAAATAATGCCAAAATTTAGCCAAAAACATTCGATAACACCATAAGAGATTCTATCAATCCACAAAGTTTGATCTCATATGGGTAATATTCCAGATAGTGATCCAGAATGCTTGTACTTACAGGCATAAAAAATACCTACTGCAAGGCAACAAATAAAGCTATTGACCTGCAACTGACATCAAATTGTAGTGGAAAGTCTGCTGATGCAGTAATGTGCCCACAGATTTGATGCATCTTCAACATCTATTGAGCTAGAAAACCACCATTATGGAAATATTTCTCATGAATTACTGTTGAAATAAATGGGGGGGCATGATGCCTGGCTGCAGTCGCTTGTGAATGCCAGGGGTGCACAAATGTCCTACAAATGGGGTCTCAACCAGGTCTGAAATCACAGTGTATGTCGGCTTTTAGGTGGTAGAGGCTGAGATGATGGCAGTCTGCCTCTATCACACCACAGTATATGGGATCACTCATCTGCTTCACTATTTTGAGGCGTTCAACTACTTTTTTGTATCTCTAATGTCACCCTGAAATGTGTTAGGAAATCAATGCAGTACTGTACTCAGAAAAATTAAACGATTTTAAAACTTGATGGTACACTTCACTAAAATGAATTTTGTTTATTCCATTCTGTCTTCAAATTGTTTAAACTGAAGCATTATCTTATCAAAACAGAACATTAAGTCCAGTTTAGAGCTTAATATTTTAAATTCTTTTCTCATTGGCATAATGTTGAGCCAAAGACCAATACAAACAGTATGTTCTAAAGTCATACTGTTTCCCTGCAGAGCTCTCTAATTGTACTGTACTGTATGTCCCTAAGCAACGAAGATACCATTCAATATCTAAAAACCTTTTAAGTACACCCCAGAATAGAAGCTGACTGATGTCGAAGAGAAAACATTTGTAACATTTTCCATTCGGTGAACACTTTGACGTCATAGATTTGAATCTGACATTTCCTCTTCCTTTCAACCCATGCAATATTCTGACACTTTTGTGTTTTCAATGTATCGACGCCTTCTTAAACTAATTGCCCAAGTCATTTTTCAGATTTTTCAGGAAACACAAAAAACTGAACCTGCCTAAGTCACACTCTTAGGCAGGAGTGCCATTCTGAAGGGATAGAATGGCATGATCTGTTTAAATGAGGATGTAGGCAGTTTTATCAGAGGTGGCCAGCATCATGAGGAGATGATTTAGGCAAAAAAATCATTTTTGTAAAAAAATAACTTATTAGTTTAAAAGGTTGACGGTATATAACAGGGGTCGGGAACCTGTGGCTGGCAAGCCAGATGTGGCTCTTCTGATGACTGCATGTGGCTCACAGATGAAGCTGACATTTCTTAACACAATAACTAATGAATAATTTTAATCCATTCATTTTCTACCGCACCTGTTCAGGGCTGCAGGTGGCTGGAGCCAATCCCAGCTGTCCTTCGGGCTACACGGGAGGGTCCGACACTAAAACTCTATTTTTGTTTACACCAAACGTGTCGGTGCCAACACATTTGGGGGGGCATTTGCCCGGTGAGGCGGGGAGATGAGCCCCGAGCGAGCTCTCGTTTCTGGTGTCAAGCACGCGGCCGCCCGGCCGCCTATGACCCACTCTGGGGACAGTGGCAGGTGGGGAGTTTGACTGGGGTGGTACACATGTCTAACGGTAACGCAGATGTCCTTAGGCGAGGTCAGGGAGGACAGAAACCTCCCGCGGAGGCCCCGCTTTCATGGTCTGTATTCATACAAAAAAATCTAGATCAATCTTTTGCCCTTCTGCTCCGCAGGAGGTTGTGTACCGCCCCAGTCAAACTCCCCACCCGCCACTGTCCCTGGAGCGGGACGCGGGCGGCCGGGCCGCCACGCGCTCGACGCCAGAAGTGAGAGCCCGCTCGGGGCTCGCCTCTCCGCCTCACCGGGTAAGTGACGTGCAATTGTGTCAGCGCCGACACGTTCGGTGTTAAAGGGATAATGTGGGAACCTACATGAGTCATTGTGAGGTCAAGAAGTCACTTTCCCTCCTTTCAATCGAATAGTCAGCTAGCTAATTTATTCAGAGCAAACCCTTTTAACAATGAAGATGGCGAGAAAAAAAAGATGAGGAGTATCGTACATTTCGGCACAAATGGACTGAGGAATTTGCCTTTGTGGACAGAGCAGGTTTTGCCTTGTGTCTATTATGCAATGATAAAATTTCATCAATGAAAAGGTCAAATATAAAGCGACACTTCGACACATGTCTTGCTACATTTGCATCAAAATATCCATGTGAGCAGTCATTCTCACATCTGAAAAACATCAAGATCATGTTTAACGGATGAAAACCTCAACGCCTGCATGAAGTTTCACCTCACCGTGTATCAACCAGACGATAAGGCCATTAACAAAAGCATGCAACACCAAAAGTCGCATTTATTTATTATCGGTTTGCTTCAGTATCACAGCATTATTAAAAAGAATAAATTCAGAGACTTATTATACTCTTAAATAGTCGGTTTTACTTAAAAATTCACACATTTGTTGTATTTAGTGTTAAAAATATTATATGGCACGGAATTACATTTAAAAATATGTTGGTTTATGGCTCTCTCAGCCAAAAAGGTTCCCGACCCATTGTATATAACCTCATACTTTGAGTCTACTTCTTTGTCACCCTTGTACAAATTTTATGAACAATTTGCACATCTTTTTCTTACTTGGTACCTCAGCATCTTCAATCCGCAACTCCTCTCACATTTCCCTTAATTTTTGTCTGGCTCACAGATGTATCAAGTGCTCAGATTGGTTTTCCTGTCTGCAGCCATTAACATTAGAACAGGCTAGTTGTCTGTGTATTTCCTGTTGTTGGTCTTATACTGCCAGATATTTTACGTCAAGGACTGTTACTGCAGACTGCTTATGACAAACTCTTCATTTTGTTCATGACATCGACTGATCAATGGGTTTTCACAGGTTTGTTTAGAGGCTATTTAACTGCATCTTTTCACACATGTTAACAAATCTAAAACTGTCCATTTGAAATGATAGCCTGAGCTCACAGGAAGTTTAAATGGGGCAACAAAACTGCTGCTGAGGATGTGGTCACATATGTGTCACCACACTACAGGAAGGCGATAATCCAACATGGTGGTTTGATGGTCTGTTAGTAAATTTCTGTTGTCCTCGGCATATTCCTTATATATTTGAAACGGGCAAGGATGATATTTACATTTTATACACATGTAGATATATAAATGTTATTAATGCAACTCAGTGAAGACAGACCCGTCATATAGTTTTGTTTCTGTTTAGGACTGGAGTCGGCAGCCTTTACAATCTAATCCAGGTTCAAGGGTAGGGCATGTACTATAACACCACATGGTGTTGGCTTGAGTATGTTCATGTTAACTGACACATATTCTCCTCATATGTTAGTAGCTGCAGAGCTACAGCATAATATTTTTGTTTCATTTAATAATACAGAATAAACCAGGAAAACGACCCAACATCTATTTTGAAGGATGCAAATTCACTCATGATCACTCATGATGTTGCTCCCGTTCCCCTGGAGTGCAGTAATTCATGTAAAACTGTGGCAGAGCCACTGTTTGTTTTCATGTTAAAGGTTGTGACTGTGCCATGGTGACAGAGCATGGGGGCTGAGCCTGGCAGGGAGGGGGAGGGAAGGAGGGTTAAGGACACAGTGTGACACCAGAACAGCAGCCTCCACTCTGTCTCACTCAGATATCATGGGGCCAGACTGTAGAATCTCTGTATTAAATCTATCGACTTCCCTCCGAAATAACCACAGCTGGTTTACATCTCCATTGAGGCGGCAGCAAGAATAAGATTTAAGATGTGGAGGAGGGCCCACAAATTTGATTTAAACATATAACCATGAATCGTGAGCCCACAGAAACTCCTCATTCTTCTACTGTTTGGACTCAGTCACATTGTCCCTTTACTGCGTTTATTAGGTTATAGGCTGGATTCTCATTATATGCCAATTGAGCTCAAAACTGTCATCTGGGATACATATTCAGGGCAAACTCAAGATACTTTGGTTTATTTTGATTATGGATCAAGTGCTCAGTGGTTCAAGTGTAAAACATTTCTGCCGTTTTAATTGCTTTATACTGAAAGTACTAACTGTGGTAAAGTGGAGAGTTCAGCAGAGCTGCAGAGAGATGACTTTGTTCATTGAATTACAACCTCTAGCCTGCGTCTTTATTTTGGCCCAGCGCTTTTTGTATTTTGTCAGCACTCCTGGGAAAACTCTCCAGGTTTTGCATGTGAAAGCATAATGTTTGATTGTGGACAAGGTTGCATTTATCCCTTGAGCTCAGCAATTGTGGAACCAACTGGACTAAGACTCTCTAGACCTTTAAGCATCGAGTTGAATAAACAAATAAAATGACTGTCTGCCATGAAAAGATGCTTGATCAGTGGACGCCTCCAACATCATAGACATTTTGAGTATTTAGGTCATTATTTAGGTCAATTTTATTTTGTTCTTTTTTAAATTTACATAATTACTGTTATTTTTAGCCACAGTTGTTGCTCAATTTATTCACATTTTATCATTTTGTTGCTTGTTTTGTTTTCAGTTCAGTTTTTGTTGATTATTTTGATCATTGTCCCTCATTTTTTTGATTCTCTGTTTAATTTCTTGATTGTACTGTTTGTTTTTGTTAATTTACCTGATCATTTTCGTCATTTTCTTATGTTGTTGTTTATATAGTTAATTTGTGCTTGTTCTGCTTTATATTTTACCATTTACTTGACTTGTTTGCTATTTTTACAATTATTTTGTTAATGTTATGCTCACGTTGCAGTTTTAAGATTTTTCTTTTTTGCTTATATTGTTCATTGTGGTATACAGTATTTCTGCTCATTTTGTTGCTTAGTTTATTCATTTTGTTAATTTACTTTGTTGTTTTATTTTGTCTTTTAATTAAATTGGTATTTTTGTTAATTTCAGCCTTTTTTACTCCTACTCACTGAGTTGTGGCCAAATGCAACCGAGTAGGAGTAAAAAGCTTTCTGAAAAACAACTACTCTCAGAAGTACATATTTTAAAATGAACTACTTAAGTGCATTAAAGGAGTAAATGAATTTGAGTACTACCCATCTCTGGTCAGTAGATACATATGAACGAATGTAAAGTTGTCATTAACTGAACTTTCTACTGTCAGTCAGACTTAGACTGAGAATAAGTTCTTTAAACAAAAGCTACACACTGTTGTTTTGAACTAACCTTTCTGATGTTTGTCTATAGACGTGCTCATGGTTATGAGGGTCATTGACTGGATTGGCTGGTGATCAAACACCAAACGAACCTGCAGAGCTCCTTATCTCCTCTGGCTGCCTCAGCTATCTGGGCCCATGTTCAAAATTGTCCGATGACCTTTTCGTTCCTCAAATTATCATCAGCCTCCTCAGTAGTTTTGGTTCCACATGTTTCTTTGTCTTCTTTGACCTTTTGAAACCACCAACTCTTTTAGTTCTCATGAACTAGTCAAGAAAGAGCGCAGAATGTGTCAAAACTTCACATCTTGGCCACAGAAATAAAACTGTCACTCAAGAAAAGGCCAGATAAATGAGATTTTGGTTTATTGTAAATCACTTGGACGGAGTATAAAGGATATGTGTGAGGCGTATTATACATGTCAACAATAAAACAAGTGTTTCAGAGAAGAGAAACACAGCTATGTGAATTCTGAATGTGGAAAATACTTGAAAGAAGATGGTGGATTTGATGTGGTGTCAGTGTTTACATATCACTAGGTCTACCTGAATAAAGCTCATGTTACTGATTAAAGCATGCATACACAGGATATATGACTTGACCTGTTGATTCAAATAGTCTGTTGTAAGCGACTGTATAATATCCACATGCATAAGGAGCTATAAATCATTGTACTGGGCATATTTTCCCTGCCCCTGATTCCTTATGTTTTGTGTATTTGTCACACTTGAATGTTTCAAATAAACACATGAAAGGGAAAAAAGCTATACAAAGGAAGCTGGCTTAAAGTGAAAAAGTATTTCCCCTTAAACCTGATGGCTGGTTGTACCATCCCATAGATATGAACCATAAACTGTATATATTACTGGACAAAGTGACCGTGACTTCGTCCATTAGTTTCTGAAGGGCCATTTTGAGGCCAATCGGGTGGTTGCTGGATGGCATCTTGGAGCCAAAAACAGAATGCAACCATATTTGGATGAACGGCAGCGGGGCTTATGAAGTGTTCATGCCAGGGGACTCATGGGAAGCTAATATTAGCCACGATTTTACTGGAGCAGTACAACTTCACCACGCAGTGTCAAACAAAGTCATATCACAGTGTTGTTAGTGTAAACACTTACCCACAGCTGCAGTCAAGCATATCTCATATGTAATTATTGAATAAATAGAAGATATGAAGGTCAGAATCAGTCCGACTTTGCTAGCGAGCTGTTACTATAGTGACATGTCAACCAAACCCCAGCACAGCAGCGATTTGTTGCATTATTTGCTATAATATCTTAATAACGGAGCAAAAAGTCAAAGATGGACCACAATGTTACTTATTAGAGGGTCCAAATAAAACATTTGAGACCCAGATGACTCATGGAAAAAATTTATTTATTTGCTTAGTACTTTCAGATAGAAGTACAATGTATCTCTATGGGAAAAAAGCTTCTTGGAGCCAGACGATCGGTTCCCCAGTGGCCAAGCGGCGGTATTACAACTTAAAGTTACTTCCGCATTGGCCTCACTGAACAGCCCCGGTCATTACCCCTTGATATGAACACTAGATGTCGTTTTCAGCCTCTCAGCATGCATCAATCCTACCGCCATATTGGTACAGGGTTCCAACTTCCAAGACCCATCCTCTGTTCTGCCAGCTGTGTGTATTGTACAGTGTGTTCATTGTCTATAGTTCGCTACAAACCTATACAAGATGTCTTTGTGTGCAGACTTGTCTATAGCTCTTTTTCCAAGCTCTTTTTACAAACAGCCAGTTGGCGGGTTACAGGTGTAACCCTGATATTTCATGTGCTCACCAGTCTTTTGAGGTGGTGGTTTAAGGCAGGTTAAGGTTCAGATTGAATGAAGATATTTTTACCGTCTTCCTTACTAAATGAACCAAAACGGCAGAACAGTATTCAGCGCTTTATTAACTCCACAACACCTGCGCTGCTTTGCTCTCTCTCTCTCTCTCTCTCTCTCTCTCTCAATAGGCTGTACCTGGAATGATTAACAGTAGGAACCAATGTGCAGGACACCCTTGCAACCAAGTGTTTGCAATGGGTCTTTCACATCACTATGGGTGAATTTTCCTTGCAGAAGTGTCTTATATCAGCCACATCGGGAAGAGGGTGGGGGGTTCCGAGCATGATCATCCTACTGAATTGAGCTGAAGTGAACTGAAAGGATCTTATTGATCCCTCCTCATAGATAAGAAAAAAATCAATTCAGTAACATGTCTTCTGTATTCAGTTTGCCATCAGCTGTGGTATTGAACAGTCTGACAGCGGTAGGGATGAAGAATCTCCTATAATGTTCAGTTGTGCAGCATAGTGATATAAGTCGTCCACTGCAGCTGCTCCTTTATTTGGGACTGAATGAGGTGAAGAGGATGGTCTGAGTTGTCCATGATGTTCTCCACCTTCTGTATGCACCTGTCCCCCACAGGCCCCAGTGAGTCCAGCCTCCTTCAAACCACTGACAATAGTCCACACAATATTTTCCAAAAAAGTCATGAGATGAGGAGGCTGTCTCCTCTCCCATTCAGAGTGTAAAACAAGATTACTTCCAAGTACTTTTAGTTCCAAATGGTTAATCTGCAGCAGTGGTGTAGCATTGAAAATTCAAACAAACATAAAATGACCTGCTGCCTTGCTGCCTTGCATTTAGGTTTGTTTTCTTTCACTTTCATAATCTCCACAGGCTGTAACATTTTGTTGTGTGGCCATCACTTAAATGAATGTCCACAACAACGGCTTCCTCAAAATTATGTGACAAAACAAGAATTTTCCCTGAAACGTATCAGTGCCACTTATGTAAACAGCAGCTTTACAGTGTGTTTGTGACCTGTTAGGGACCAATTAATTATCCCATGGTTCTGGATGATTCACAACGACCTCATATCTAAGGGTTCAATTTGTGTTGTGCTATAGAGTGTGAAGCTTGCAGTAATGTGATTCACACTGTTGAAATGTTATTTTAGCCTGATGCTCAACAATATATAGTATCTTCACAGAGAAGAAAGAAAAGCAACTCCTTTGGTCATGTTCTCTTTTGGCCTTGCATTTGTCTCATGTCATTCACAACAATACAGTTTTCTTTTTCTTTATTTTGGTCATCAGTGTGTTTCCATCAAAATGTACCGTATACTTTATATGAGTCTGAGTTGAGTTTCACTCTATGTGTGAATCTCACATAAGTCTTAAGGCTTTCAAAGCTTTCATACTGACTGCAGTATCTCAGAGCATGCATGGAAGCACCAAACACTTAACTCCACTTAACCCGTGCCTTTATCTTACAGTTCTTAAACGGCTGAATAAAATGGATTTTTTCTTTGTTACAGGATATACGTGGTTCCAACTAAAAAAAAATCCTCACTTTGCCAAGTTCCTCCATGCGGAGTTCAATCGCGTACACTGTTGGGATGGTGAGGGCTCTTATTAACAGCCTCATTAGCCTGTACGTATCACATTAAAGCTCAGAGGATGCGTCATACTTCACTGATTCTACTGCTGAGAGGGAGACTAACCGCACGTGCGCAGGGTACCTGCTGATGGGGTGGGACGTGGTGTGGAGGCGTTTCCAACACTGTCGCTCGCAGACGTTTCTTGCGCTCGCAGTTGGACTGAAGCTGAGCGCAGCCGTGGAAAGGATCGTGTACTGCCGGAATTCGCACGATTATTGAATGTGTGTTCTGAAATGGAAACATAAATTTATGTTTACATTGAGCCTGAAGGAAAGAGACGACGCATAACTGAGACTTTACGACAGGAGACTCGTGCGTCTTGGCACCGGAGAGAAACTTCAGTGGAAGCAGAACACTCATTTGAGACCCAGCGCGTTTCCTTTGAGAATCAGCAATGTGAGATATTAATCATCATTTCAGCTCCAGAATAAGGTGTGGACAGGCTTCGCGCTGTGGTTATTAGTCTCCCTCTGTGCGGTGCCAATGCTGGGATGGCTTGTGGCTGTGTGCATTGTGATCCTGGCGGTCTTGATCTGGCCAGGCTCCAACTACTTTGGCTCTCAGAGCCAGTCAGATGCTTTGCTCCAGGGACTGGGTATTTCACATCATGCAGCTAAGGACAAGGTCGGGGGGTGCGTCCCAGACCTGGAAAGCAGCGACCGTGTCCAAACGGCCTCTGTGGGCGTCGAGACGGAGGAGAAAGCACGCGCAGTGGCACTGATATGCAAGCCGTCTGCACTTGCAAACTACCTGCTCAAACACTGCAGGGCTTTTAGTAATTACTCGCATTGTGAGGGGTGGACGTGGAGAGCCTCTGCTTTTTTCCAGAGTTTGTATGAGACGTGTTGGCCGTACGACAGCCCGGTCCAGTTTGTGCGGGACAACCTGCAGCTGAGTGATGATGGATTGGTGGCGTTGGACTGGGCTGTGCCATCCTACCAGAAAAGACGCAGGACATCCAGTCACTCCACCAGTCCCGTTCTGCTCATTATCCCCAACTCTTTTGGAAAGATAACCCGAAATGTGCTAAAGGTAAGATGTGCATTCATTCAATTTAAGAAACTGTCATTACAGACAGCTTCTCCTGACCGCTTCTTTGTATTGTCTAAAGAGGGTAGAAAACCCTTAAAGATTCAATGAACAGAAATAAGTTAATGGTTTTGTGCAAAATAATCGGAGCAGTAATATCAGAGACACACAATTCAGAAAATAGATTTAGAAACCTACAAGATTAATAACTAACACATGCGCAGAAAAATATTGTAAAACCTTAGAGAAAGTCATAAGTCATCCATTCCATATTTGAAGAGACATGGGAGGTTCAGTGTAAATGAGCTTTTTGAGGAAAGGCAATCACTTGAGCTTAAGCCATGGCAAACTGAGTGAGTGAAAAGAGAAAAGGCCAAGTGGCAAAAAGAGCAGATGTGGAGGCAGAAGCAGTCTTTAAACTGCTCTTTCAATCCACTGACTGAGTAATTGGGTGAAGGATTACAAAGCAGCGCTTGACTTGAGCCTGGAGAAGTGCAGCACAGCTCCACATGAATACCCGCCGATTCTCATCCCTCTCTGAGCACCTGGCAATGCTGCCTCATTTCATTAAATGCTGCTGGTGCTATGTGTAAATCTGTCCCAGGCTCACTGTGGCAGAAATAAAAAGTGTGCTCTAACAGTGTCTTCCAGACTTTCTCAGCTTAAAAATAGCAACTTAAACGCAAACATCCACATAATATTTACATCTGTTTTACTGAATAAATGTAATTTGTAAAATATAATGTATGAGGGTAAACATTGAACTTGTTCTATTAACTCAAAAATCCACATAAGATGGTTATTTCAATATATAAATGTAACAGAAAATAGGTACCAGAATAAACATTGCAATTTCACATCATTAAGTTAAGAAAATATGCAGTAAATTAACAAAAATAATCAAGAAAACTATCCAAAAAGAACAAAACAATTAAAGAATTGAAAACATCCACAAAAAGCACAATAAATGAACAAAATAATGATAGAAAAACAAAAATAAAAAATAAACAAAAAATGGACAAAATAATCAAGGTAATCTACTTAACAAAGCAAAATAATCAAGAAAATATTCAAAAATAATCAAAACGATGAATAATGAAAAAAAAATCAACCAAATATTAAAAAAGTGAACAAAAATGGCAAAAAAAAGAAGAAAACTAACAGGAATGAGCAAAATGATTAAGAATATGATCAGAGGTTGGCACAGTATTCAAGTAAATGAACTTCTGAAGCTCTAACTACATCTAAAATAAAAACCCAAGGACAGAAGATCATAGAAAACAGGACGAATGAAATATGAGGAGGTTACCAAAACATTCACAGGGCATTTTCATAAATACAGAAAACAATCAGACAGTGCAGGATGAACAAATTAGCAGTCAGATTTATCTTAATTTTTTTTTGTCAATACATAAAACAGTATTTCTGATGTTGTGAGCCAGTTGTCTATGGAAGTGTTGCAGGCTGAGCATGAGGGATAAACGCCAATGAAGATTTCCTCTGTCACTGCTGCCTTTCACATCCCACAACCCGTCAGTGTGAACACGTATGCCTGTGTGCAAAAGGAAAAGATGGAGATGAAGTGAGCCGTTATAGAGCAGCACATGTGGGTCAATATATGTGATAAATTCTGTGATCATTTTTGGTGCACGTGGCCTCGTGCTACACAGCATATTTGAAAATCTCTTGAATTTATGAATGAGCCATCTCCTTTTATATCATTCATATTTAAGGCCCAGATTAGTGACTGTGTCTTTTGTTTCATGCAGTCTGGCAGAATTCATATTAGTAGTGGTATGAATAATGGTGGTCTCAATATTAGAATCATTAGTTGTAATAGCCCTAAAATATAAAATACTGGGTCAGTGTCGTCTGAAACACCATAGAGTCTGTTAACCCAGATATTTCTTTGCTCTCACATTTCATCCCTATGTATCTTACCGCCATATTCATTAAACCAGCAAACGTGATTTTCTCACTGCACTACTAGAGCGGAGTGATGTAATCAAGGTAACTGTTGCACTAAATGTCAAATCTTTATTTATTTAAAGTTTAAAGGGTGATTTTTGGTCCTGAAAATAGACAAAATACAGTGGTACCTCGGACAACGAACTCTTCTGACAACGAAAAATTCGGACACTGAAGAAAAACACTGCAAAAAAATTTACCTCTGACAACGAAGATTAAACCAGATAACGAGTAGTCACTTCAGGGTCTCGGCAAAGCTAACAGCTGTTCGCCAAGCTAACACAGGCTGTGTGTGTGACTAGTCACTTCCGGGTCTCGGACGTGAAGGACCTGGAAGCTAACAGCAGGTAGCCAAGCTAACAGCGGCTAACGGCTCCAGGCCGCGGGCAGCTGCGTGCCGGCCCAGCGTGTCCGCTGTCGTTCCACGGGCAACGGCGGGGGCAGTGGTGTTTACAATTATGGACGTGTGCAGTGTCCACGGACACACTACCAAGTCATAAGCCAAGGTAAGAATACATTCTAAA
>JAQQAE010012431.1:0-13169 GCA_029823295.1 Pseudamia nigra | reverse complement strand
TGATGCTTTGGAAGCTCTCTGTGGACCATGGCTTGTGCCGGAAGATGTGGCTACAAAAATGTCAGGAAAAGCCTAATTCAACAACTGAACTTTATTTGGAGTTAATGAAAGGCACTTTAAATGGTGACAGGTGTGTGCTGACTTCAATTTAACATGAGTTTGAATGTAACTGGTTAAATCCGAGCACAGCCACATCCCCAGTTATAACAGGGTGCACACTTGTGCAACCTCATTATCTCAGTTATTTATTTTTAATTCATCTCCCTGAAAGATTTCAGTTTGTTTTTCAATTGTGTTATAGAGGTTATAGGTCACATTAATGGTGGAAAAAGCTGTGAATTTAGTTATCTTGGTGTCACCTTTTTACCTCACAAAAACCTGGCACTTGAACAGCGGTGTGTACACTTTTGAGATCCACTGTATATGTATGAGCAAAATGGAAATTAGTTTTATTTTCTGAACTACTGACATTTCTCCCAAATGCCAAATAAAAATATTGTCATGTAGAGCATTTTGTCATGTTTGCAGAACATGACAAAAGGTCAAAATAAAAAGATGCAGTGTTTTCAGACACAAATAATGCAAAAAAGACTGTCATACATGTAGAGATGCTGATTTCAGCATCTCTTAAATTTTTCCAGAGCTGTACAATCAGCAAATGACATCCATATGATTGTGATTGATAAAATATACACTTTTGTTACCAAGTGCATTACCTGGAAAGGAATCAAACTTTGGACAAAGATCCCTCTGCTGCTGTACTCGAGGTGAAGAGCTCTTGAGAATTGATCCAAATAACCCTAAAAAATTAAGCCATTTACAAAATTGAGTGAGTTTGTGTTTGTACAAAATCTTGGAGTAATGACACAGACAATGAATATGAAAAAAGGAGGTTGTTGTAAGAATATTATTATCCAAAAAATAATATGTATACTCATGGGACCTTGCAGTGGCTCTACTCCAATATCCCAAAAGTTTCATCAGAGGTAAAACTAAGCAATAAAGATGTTGAAATTTGTATGTAAAAAATGGTTCTGAAATTAAATCAATATAAACAGTCATTACTCAAATGAATAAACTGATTCTATATAAATAGTTCATAAAAAAGGCATAAAATTTGAAGTTTCTTTGAAAAAAAAAGTAAAATAATGATTTTAACTGTTATCCCAATACACAGACTACTTTGCAATTTCACACTTTTATGAATTCATTGCTCACATTGTCAAACACTAATAGTAATATAGAACAAAGCCAATTTCCACATTAAAAACATACTGTCAAGATCTGACTTTTTTTTTTAGCTCAAATATTGCATTTAGAAACATGTAAATAGCTTTTCAGTATCACATACTGTAAGTGTATTAATGCCTCAGAGGATGAAAATTTGAAAATACACAGTTTATTTTTGTTGTTTGATTTCGGTACATTTCAAATTTTAACTGAGGCTTAAAGACATATACAATGATGAAAATTCAACTAAAAGACACCATTTGGAATAGTAGCACTTCAGGACTTTGAATGTTCCTGTCAACATTTTTTCAGGAATTATGGTGCTTTTTGTTCATACATGTGGAGCTGAGCAACAACTTGATCAATATAATTACCATAATATATAATTCATGTAAAGATATTTAGCATGATTTCATTTTTATCATATTTTGGACACTGATTTTAATTCCATTAAATCAAATCAATTAAGAAACAAAATTTTTAAAAAAATCTACATTAGAGAGAAAAATGATCTTAATTGATGTCTGTTTGTATTTTTTATATCATTTTTTTGCTTATTTTACATTATTTTCATCTTTATGCATCTTTCGGTGTACGTGTGTCTTTACGTCATCTTTTTGTGTCTTTACCTTCAATTTCATTTTTGTTTTTTGGGGCTTTATACTGTATGTCATATTTTCTCTTTTTGTATTCGTCTTAGTTCATATTTTGGCATTTTACACATTGCTTTTGCCTGTTGTATCTTTTAATAATACATTAAAATCATGAATAAATGTCTGCTATGTTTAATGTCCATTCAGGACCAAGACTCAGACTTTAAACTTGAAAGAACTATGCTTCTTTTAGTGCATGTACAGTTCTATGTACTGTACATGCACTAAAGGGATGAGTCTATAAGTGTTTAATCTCACTGTGGAGGCGGTGAGCGTCACTCTCCCAGGAATAGGTCTGCAACAGGCACCCGATGATATATTGATCACCGCTCCTCTGCTGCGCTCCAACATCCCTGGCAGCACCAAACGGGTCAGCAGAGTAGCCACTGCAACGTTCTTATTCACCAAATCCAGCAGGACCTGTTCAGGCATTTCAGTCAGACTCTGAGGGGAACCCAAATCCTCCTCCACACAGTTTACCAGGAAGCCGATATCTTTCCCCCTGATGGCCTCTTTGATAGGCTTACTGGCTGCTCGGTCCAGACAGAAGTCAGCCAGGATGATGACGGTTTCCACTCCATAGGTGTGGGTGAGGGATGCACCAGTGTCTCTGACTGCTGAGTGGTCCCGAGTGACAAAGATGATGCTGACCCCGTGCTTGGCAAGTTCTTCTGCATAAGCTTTAGCTAAAGGTTCAGCTCCATCTGACACAGAGGACAAGAGTTAAGAGTTGCAAGAATCATGTCAAAGAGGAAATGAGGACAGCAGAATCTTTTCAACTATAAATCATTTTTGTAACTCTTTTACTAAAAGACAACTTCAGCTCTTCCAAGGCTTGCTGATGAGACAGTGGACTCTAGCTTTGAATGCAACACAATACTCAAGAAAATTAATTCTACTAACTCACATTTGGTTATGCATTACTTTTAAAGAGCAAGAAGGGGATGAAAACTGAGATGGAATCAAAGCTGTTAACAAATGAAGTGGAGTAAAACGTACTTTTTTTTGTGATGTAGAGGAGAAAAAGCTTAAAGTATGCATTTCATCCTTACCATAAATGACAGCCCAGTCTCCAAACCTGTGGGTCAGCCTCCTGCCAGGGATCATCCTGGGCAGGAAGTGCACCCTGACCAGCGTGCAGCAGTCTCTCAGCAGGATGGCTGCTTTGCTGGCTGTGTACAGAGCTCCCACCAGGGCCAGGGTTTCAAAGTAGAAACTGCACGACCGAGCAATTTCCCCGTACAAAAACTGAAAGCTGTCAACAGCCGCCATGGTCCACAATGATGCCACCGGTGTGATGCTAGCGCGATGGCTTTTTTATAGCTTCCGACGTGTAAAACAAGGGCAAACTAATTATTCCGAGTCGATTAAACACGTTAAGCTCCAAACATATTAATTTACTAATTTGGCTGTCAGATTTGACAGTCTTTAAGCAGACTGAGGCACTTCCACTTCAGAAAATGACAAGGAAGAACAAGCAAAACATTGAGAGTCACGTGACTTTGACGCGTGGATGCTGCCTTTACAACCATGTGAGAAAAACCGTCAACATCTTTTCCTTTACAGAATCAAACATTCAAACGTTACACATAGTATAAAAATTGATCGATTTACCACCGAGGCGTATTTGCTCCGAGAATCTATGCTTCAGTTGTAGTCTCTATTTTTAATTTCTTTTCAGATATATAAATTCAGAACACATTTTTTGTCTGCCCTCTTTAATTTAGCAAAAAAAAAAAAAGGCTAAATAATAGCATAATGTTAAGACAACTTTTTGGCAATATACAAGAGTTAACGAAAATGCAAAAAGGCCAATACAGTACTGCAGGTTGCTATTAGACTTAGTGCTCGTGACAACAAAGAACAACAACCTGCAAGACTTAAATTTTATACCACAAATGTATATCAGGAAGATATTAGATATGTTCGCCATCCTAAAACGTATCAATTACCTATTAAACCACTAAAGTCACTCGACATGTGTGATGTGTTCATGATGCTACATTCGCCCGTGTTCCTGTATGTGAAAGCTATATTTCCGACGGTCTTTGAAGGCAGCGTGAAGTTTTCAGCTTTCCCATAATGCACCACAAAGGCTCAGGCAGGGAACGTTTCCATAGAGACGCAGCTGTCGGTATCAAATGCTGCCAAGATGCTAAACTTACCTGGATAAAAAAGGTTTCAGCTGAACACATTACAAGGTGACTGGTTTAAAACGCATTGCGTGCAAGCTCGCGTTTATCGACTCGTGTAGCAGTGAAGTCAGTTTTGTCAAAGCTACACATGGTTGTTGCTAAATCCTAAATTAGTTTTACAGCTAGTGTTAGCGTTTAGCATTAAGCAGTGTCAGGGTAATATAAAAGCAAAGGCAGAGGTCTTGACTCTGAAATCGAAAATACCGGTAATGAAAATACACAAGCGATGTCGTTTTGTTGAAATTGCATCCTTTGTAGACACAGACATTAGAAATGAAGACTTTCTGGATAATAATATGCTTATTCTTGCACAATATGAGGGTGGCACCTACAATCACTGGCCATTTTATTAGATCCACCTTGCTGGTATTGGGTTTGACCTTCTATCTATCATAAGATGGTGTACTGTGGTTTTCAAAGGATGGACTTGGCCAACAGCAATACAGTACTGCAGTAGGCTGTGGCATTTAAACAGTGCACAGCTACAGATAAACGACCCACATTGTGCCACCAGTGGCCACCTGAAGTGTTGATACCAGGTAGGATGGATCCATGCTTTCATGTTGCTTATGCCAAACATTACTTGCACAACCAGTCTCACTAGACAAAGCAACATTTTGTCCAGCCTTCTATTGACCACTTTGTTGAGTCAATGAGAATTGTAGTCTTAGTTTCCTGTTCTTAACTGACAGGAATGTCATCATGTGTGATCTGCTGCTGTTGTTCATCTGTTTCAAGGTTTGATATGTTGTTTGTCCATAAATTTATTACTGAGTTGTAACCAGTGGTCATTTGACTTACTGTTGTGTTTTCAGTCTGACTATCTCTGTTCTCAAGCTCAGTTTTTAGCAGGTCGTCTTGTCTGCGTGTACATGCCTAAACCTATTGAATCGCTGCTAGGTAATTTGATGATAAGATATTTGCATTAACAATTGGCCAGTGACTGTATGTTTATTAGCCTTTTTCCTGTATAAAATCCTTTAAATAAAATAGATTTCGTTTTCTGCTTTCCAAATAGCTTTTTACCTTTACCCACTTATATGCAAACCCCCTGAAGCCATATCTGCCACATTTCTGAAGTAGTCTAGAATGGTGTGTTGTGTCAAATGCATTTTTTAAATCAACAAAGTTGCTAACAAGATAATGTTTGTAATCCATTGCTGTGGTTATTTTCTTTGTTAATTCCATGATTACCATTGCTGTCGATTGATTTGTCCTAAAGCCACACTGACAGTTATTTACAAAAAGCCCCAGCCCTTTAAAGCGCCTAGAGATGATCGTTGATTATGATTGGTGCTATACAAATAAAATTGAATTGAATTGAATTTAAATTCAAAGATTATTATTTCTACAACTTGTTCACTTTGATCTGACTTTTTTCATATGCTCCTATTTGTACATGAGAAGTTGTTGAATAGACGCACACATGTTGGTGATGATGAACTAATTGAGAGTCTTTGTTTATGTGACAGAAACATAAACAAAGATCCTTTTCTGTATCATATTCAGGACCAGCACCAGGCATGTCTCAGTTTTCATCTGAAGATGAGGTGGAGTTGCAGTCACTGCTCAAGCAGCTTCTGAGAAGCATCAATGACAGGATTTCTGCTGCTCCTTCCACCGAATGTGCTGAAGAGATTCTTCTTCACCTGGAAGAAACTGACAAGAACTTTCACAAGTAAGGCCACTGCATTGTACAAAGACACATGTGATTTTCATTACAGAGTA
Source organism: Pseudamia nigra (assembly GCA_029823295.1). Classification (NCBI taxonomy): domain Eukaryota; kingdom Metazoa; phylum Chordata; class Actinopteri; order Kurtiformes; family Apogonidae; genus Pseudamia; species Pseudamia nigra. The sequence continues at coordinate 7,363 of JAQQAE010012431.1, read as the reverse complement.
TGTATCTGACAGACAGTAAAAGAGCCTAATGTTGTTGTGCCACCAGTTATGAGTTTGTAAAGTACCTCCGTCAGTATGTGGAGGATTCACTGGGAACTGTGGTGGATGAAGAGACCAACACCTTGAACAGAGGTGATGGACAACATGCCATTGGTTCAGGTCACGACACTCTGATCCACGCTGTCACGAGAAAGACCCGGGAGTCAGCTGAGTGAGTGAAGGACAGAAAAGTCTGCACCCTTTTCCATCTGTCTGACAATTACTGTATTTAGAAATGAGGCCTCCTTTTATTTTAACTTATTTTACAAAGCAGATCAAAGCCAGCATTGGTGCAATTTATTTATATTAAATATTTTTATAAAAATTGATATCAATGGCAGAGTTCCTATAGTTATTACATTTCTATTAGTTTAGTTTTAATAAGTGAATACAGATAGTTTTTTGTTTAATTTGGTTCATTTAGTTTTACAGGTATTAGTTATTTATATTGTGAAGCACTGATCTTTGTAGTTTTTATTTCATGCTTGTATTTTTGAAAACTTCATTTTATGTCACTTAAAATATTAATTTCAATGCTATTCTTTGGCATTTTTAAGCCTCTTTCTGCTATTTTTTCTGCAACAATGCACCAAAAACTATTTTTACAGGTACCAGGAGATGATGCAGACCTTGAAAAACACAATGATTGTTGTGGTGGAGTCTTTAATCAGCAAATTTGAGGAGGACCAGCTCAGGAAGGAGGAGATGCACAGAGAGAAGCAGCACAGTCAGTTAAACAGCCAGTATACTGACAACTGCTCTGACAGTGACTCCTCCTTTAATCAGGTCAGAGATACACCCCAAAAGCAATAGTCACTTTTTCTTATCTATTTTAGTGAGTGTCACTGTTGTGTGAATGTGTGTGTGAATGGATGAATGGAAAGCAGTGCAGAGAGATGTGAGTGCCATAGGGTATAAAGGTGCCATATAAGTGCAAGACCATCTACCAGACCATAAACCCACTTTAAATAGCTTGTAAAGTTATTACTGTTCTTTTTCATGTGGATTGATGAATACAGGTCAACATATTCCATGTTCTACCCATATTGCTACAAATATGTTTACATGTATAATGAAAATAACCCTGTCATTAATAATAATGCTGCTGTGCATACCTTGACTATGCACCAGCGCATCCTCTCTAATGTGTCATCTCTCATGCCAAAATATTGAAAAGTGAAATGCCTAGAGCAACTTGTGCCATTTTGTTTCACACCCTCCCTCTTTCATGGCTTTGATCAACTCCCTGAAAGGCCAACATTGTAGCATTTGTGTGGGTGTGAATATATCCATAACAAAACCCAGATAACAACACATCACACTTGTCTTAATTGTAAAAGGCTATGTATGAATAAATAATATTCAAACAGAATGCACTATTTATATGACCTGTGGCAAATTTGCAATGCTGTCATATTCAAGCATAAACTAGTGCTCTCCCTGCAGTCCTTATATTTGGTTTCTAGCCTTTCATGAATGCGTTTTGCATCCATGTTTCTTTCCAGAGTTATGGATTCATAAGACATGAGCAGCTGCAGGCTTTGACTGAAAAACTTGACTCCAGTAGACCCAAAGAGGTAGAAAAATTACTTCTGCATATTAGATGGTCTGTCTTGTTGATTTGAGACTTGCATAGCTCTGTAAAGATGATGTCAATGTAATGGACTTGTGGTCTTGTTCTTTGTGTAGGTGCGTTGGGAGGCTCTGCAGGTCCTTTGCTGTGCTCCTCCGTCGGATGTACTGAGCTGTGAGAGCTGGAGCAGCCTCCGCAGAAACCTGTGTGCAGCTCTCACTGAGTCTGACCCTGACCTCAGTGTGAGTCCGGAACACCTCCATTTTCTCAACACAGCAGCAGGACAGAGTTTGCAAAAAAAAACACCCTGCAAATTCACACTTTAGAGAAGTTTTGTGAATGGATCGATGTTTCAGCAACTTCAGGCTTTATAATTCTTGCTATTCAAATCGGAATATCACCGTGCATACTCCTACACTGCAATACACACTTAATTGAAACGGAAAGAAGAATACATTGTTCCTAAAACTTCACTGTCTATTTGTTTATGGTTAGATTAGAGAATTCAGTTCTTGTCATCATAATCCTACTTCATTTCCTCTCATTAATTTTTATAGCTGGAAACTTGACAATGATACATACAAATTAATCTTAGCTGAAAATGTGTCATTTTGAGTTGGGTACTGTGCTTATTTTCACTCCCTTCAGGATAACGTGCTGCAGTTCTTTGCTAAAAGCTTCTCCTCGTCTCCCCTGAATGTAACCAGAGAGATCTACACCAGCTTGGGTATGTTTAAAAGGGTCATTAATTCTCACCTCAGTGACCAAAACTCTCCAGATTTTCCTCATTCTGCAGAAGCTGTCTACACAGTTTTGGATTTATGTACTGAGGGTTTGGATTAAAAATATTCCCCATTTGCCTAGTGCAGGGGTCTGCAACCTGCAGCTGCAAGCCACATGTGGCTATTTAACACCCTCCTAGTGCCTCCTGTAGCGTTGTCCAGTGATGGAAGTAACACATTACTGTAAATAAAAATGAACATCATGAAGACAAAATCAACAAAAGTAAAAAATATGAACTCAATAATGACCAAAAATTAAGACAAAACGAACAAAATCATCAGGAAAATGAACAAGATTAAACTATATAACAAATTAAATGGTGAACCATGAACATTGGAAATTACCCAAATTATGACGAAAATTGTGAAAAACGAGACAATCCTGACCAAAATTTCCAGAAAAATGATCAAAAACTTTGCAAAAAATATAAAAAATACATAACAAATAATATAAAATAATACATCAACTGAATGAAAATGCATTAAAGAAATATCCAAGAAAATGAACATAATACTCAACAAAATAATCACAAACACAATAAACAAGATAATCATAATAATGAACTAAATAATTAAGTAAATTAATACAAACAAGAAAATGAGCAGAGATGAATAAAACTGATGCATGATATGAGCAAAATCAGGGAAACATTCACAAAAATAGATGATTCAATAAATGAGCAAAAGCTTAACCAGATCACCTGCAAAAATTAAACAAAATCAGCAAAAAGAATGAAATAATAACAAATTCGTGTTAATGTATGTTCAGCCTAAGGAGTTTGAATGTTTGTGGCTCTTGGCACCTCCTTTTTTGTCATTGTCTTCAAAAATAGCTCTGTGGATTGTAAAGGTTGCTGACCCCTGGTCTAGTGTTATCGCAATACACCTGTGTGTAAAATTGGAAAAAAGCGCAAGAACAGATGCACTAATGTAGAGAATTTTCAGCAGGACGAGTCTAGTTTTTACACTAGACTGGTCCTGATTGAACAAATCAACACTGTAAATTGTCTACATAAGATATTATAGTCTTAAAGCACCTTTGTCTTTATTCTAATGCCTCTGATCTACAGCTAAAAGCGTGGAGTCAAGTTTTCAGTCTCAGAATCTAAGATTTCCGACTCAGTCGGCTGGCATTGACATCAACAGACCTGAGATCAGCCGTCTTCTCAAACAGGTACAGAGTTGTCTCTTAGCGAATGGGGTGTTGATTTTTCTCTCTTTACCTTATCTCATCTCTAAAGTAACTATCAATCATACAATCTCGGGCTTGATGGCATCATACTCAGATGACACAGGTGACTAAGGCTTTGTTTTTGTAACGGGTGATAATGTAACTGCTGGGAGAAACTATTGGCCCCCCTTTCTTATTTCTAATTTTCTTGTACATTTGTCACTTAAATGTTTTAGATCATCAAACAAAGATAGCATGAGTAAATACAAAGTGCAGTTGTAAAATGATGATTTCCTGTATTAAGGGAAACAAACTATACAAATGTACCTAAACTATACTCATGCAGGAGGTCACAGAAGAACCAGAACAACATCTAAAATGCATCTGGATTAGTCTTTCAGATCTCTACACCCTTTTCTTTTTCACACTCTCTTCTGGGAACGATGGAGGATTCACTGATTTTGTACATGCTACAAAAAACCCCAATAAGCTATTTGATCAAATGCATTACAGGACAAGTACAAGTGTTGTACTGTTGTCTGATTATCTCTATGATACTTCCGTCTTCCTCTCATCCTTTCCCAAGAGATCAAAACCACACTGCACACATGCAGATCTAAGTGACCTCTATCCACTGTCTGCACATTGCTGTAGGAAAACTGTTTTGTTTCATTGGTTGCATACATGTTACAGATTGATTATGTAAAGTATATCATTTATTTAAACACGTCAAATGTATGATCATAAACAACACATACATCGATGAAACAAAGTAATTCAAAAGAATATTTGAAAAACTAAAGCACATGTAAAATCAGTCTAATATTTCTGAATATTTCTGTATGTCTTGGTTCAGATTCGACTGTTGAATGACTTTCAAAAGGAGGTGACGACATTTTGGATCCGCCATCCAGAGAAGTGAGTGTCACACGGCACTTACTCATTGTACTAAGGCTGACATGTCTCTGTTAACTTGTCTTGATTAAATATTTTATTTCAGATTTTGTTGATGATGGTTTGATTTAATGCTGAAATTATGTCCCAATCTATTCATAAAAGCAGAAAATTTGAGCTCATATCTGATGATGAATGATGTAAAAAATTACAGCTGCAAATAGTTTAATGATGACATTTGCAGTTGCGTTGTTGAGTTGCATTACTATGTAACTATATATACAGTATAACTTAGGTTTGTCTTAATCTTGTAAGAAGTTTTTGTTTATTTTCTTGATTATTTTGTTCATTTTGTTGGTTATTTTTCCTTAATTTTTGATCAGTCTGTTGATTTAGTGCTTTTTTTGTTCATTTTCATTTATGATAAGTTACGTCCATTGCAAGGAGCCACTGGGGAGGGGCTAAAGAGCCACCTGTGGCTCTGGTTGCAGACCCCTCCACGAGACCCAAAACAGCTGGGTTTCTGTACCTCTCTAGGTCTTAAAACTTGCAATGCTTCTTTGAAAATTTATACTGGTTCCGTTCAAGGATCCATCTGCAAAAGAAGCTCTGTTTGTGTTATTATAATATTTTCATACTGGTCAAATTCACGCATTGATTGTAGTCTTAATCTCTTTAGAGAATAAACTACAGCGGCTGTGTGGCTTTAGCTTTTTCACATTTTGCACTGGATGCATTTTTTTTAGGCTAACAGTGTTTTTTCATTTTTCTTTCAGATACATGGAGGAAGTCATTGAGAGCACTTTCTCCATGTTGTCATTTCATCCTGAAAGTGGCTCCACCTCACCAAGAACAGAAAAATTCCTGGAACCCATCCACCTTCTGACCTTATTGGATATTAAGGCTACATGGTTTAAAAAATGGATGGTATGTATGATAACTCAACAGGTGTTTTGGCATTTTTGTTAAGAATATTATGTTCATTCATTGCAGAATAATGTCATCATATCTTGTTCATGCTTTGTCATTTTTCAAAGTGTTCTGCTTCCTCTTTTGTCTTTCTGATGTGTCTCCATCTCAGCATGGCTACTACAGCAGGACTGTGGTTCTCAGACTCCTGGAGAGAAAATACAAGGCTTTGGTGAGTAATTCACTTGAAATCAATGTCTCATGCTACCTCCCTTTTCTTCTGCTAAGTTTGCTCCACCCAGTCACACAAGTGAGCATCAAATGTCTCTCTCGTAATCATAGGCAGCAAGATCTCAAACTTTATGAAATGCATGCCTCAGGAAATGACAGGTTACTGAAGCTGTAGAAATGATGTAATGTTTTTCTCTTTTAAACATGCATATTGGATCTTCTTATTAATATGAGCTCCCCTGAAAATATGATTTGTGAACTTTTACGCCTCTGAAGTATTTACAGTGTTTGGTAATGTAAGGTGGGACACAAAGAGCACTTAAAACAAGAATTGCTGAGCACAGATGTAACATTGCAGCCAAGATTTACGTAACCCAGTGGCAGCACATTTTAAAGAGGCTACTCTTCCAGCACCCTCTCTAAAGTACATTGGCATAATACAGGTCAGACTCCCTAGAACGGGGGGGGGGGGCTTAAGCACCTACCTTTGACAAAGAAAGTGTTTCACATCTTCACTTGTTAAGCACTAGCACCAAAAAGATGAAATTAGGAATATGAAATCAAACATTTTCTGTTAATTGATGCAAGAGTAAATGTAAGTGACAGCAATTTTATTGTTGTTTATTGGTTTCGTATGATATAATAAAAAAAAAACAGAAATATGCATCAAGTTTGCAGAGAAACAGAGAGATTCAGTGATAACCAGGATTTCATTTGTTATTTGATGAGGCACTGATGTGTGTTTAACTCAACGAGGAGACTGGACATGAAAAGAGTGTGCGTTGCAACATCTGCGTAACTGGGCCTGAAGAAAATATTGCCTGGATTAAATCATTATAAGGTTAATAAAGTGTGTAAGGACAAAACATGCCGGATCCTCTACCTTCAAAATATTTCCAATGTGCAGTTTTGTCCCCCATGCATTTCTATTTTTGTGTCATTTTCTTCGATCATGTGTAAAAATTATTGGTGATTGATAATTAATAGGTAAAGTTGGTGCATCGTTAACTTTTTTTGACGTGATGCTGCTTTTGCTACTACCATCGCAGTGCAGTGGTAAAATATTATTAGCTATTATTAGCTGGTCCTTCATAGTTTAGATTAGTGTCCTTCCTACTGATCAATGAAGTCATGAACAAAGCAGTCTGCTGGGTGAAGGCTGACTCATTGAAAATATCCTGCTCACAGTTCTGTGGTTTAGTAAGGCATAGATACGAACAATTTTTAATAAATGGAAGTGAAAACATAAATATGTGCAGTCAGAAAAAGCAGCTGAGGCTGGCATGTAGCTCATGAGTACAAATGTAGGGTGGTGGTAATATTTAGTAAACTGCTAATAAATACAATTGGATGTTCTGCACAATATAGAACAAACACAACTTAAATTGGCCCTAAATGCCTTATTTTGATGTCCAACAGGAGAAAAAGCTCTTATGCACCTATGATTCAACTCTATAACTTATACCATTTTCATTTGCATTTTAAATGTTAATGCATTTGTATTGTCCTGGATTTTTTTACTGTGATTTTGGAGTATTTTATCTTTTTGCATTTCCAGTGTATTTGTTCCATTTATTTATTATTTAAGTACAGACGTGGATAAAATTGTTGGTACCCTCTGTTAGTGACAGAAAAACCCACAATGGTCACAGAAATAACTTGAATCTGACAAAATTAAGAATAAATAAAAAAATTATGAAAATTAACCAATGAAAATCAGACATTGCTTTTGAATTGTAGTTCAACAGAATTATTTAAAAAAAC
>JAQQAE010012430.1:0-13169 GCA_029823295.1 Pseudamia nigra | reverse complement strand
GACATGAAGGTAGTTGGTGTGAGAGAAGAAGATGCAGAGGATAGGGTGAGATGGAGGCAGATGATTCGCTGTGGCGATCCCTGAAGGGAACAGCCGAAAGAAGAAGAAGAAGATTTAGAACCGTCTTACGATCCAACAGTGCAAAACGTACATTCTTGCAATTTTTCAACTGGTCATAAAATTTTGATCAGGAGTGTATTAATAAATGAATAACATTTCCCAAATGTACTTAATTTAACCATTTAGACTCATGATGTTAGGCTGTGCTGCTCTGCTGATATGGGCTAAAGGATAAAGGATTCTTCACTTTTGAGTGATAAAGCCATTTTCGATATTTTCATGTGTAACTCCAAAAATAATATCTAGAATTATTAGCAAAAATAAATAAATAAATATAAAACACATGACAAGATTATTATAGGTGCTAATCGTAACCAAGTTTGATCTGGATACTGGCAATATTCCTGATCTGAAATGATGATCCCAATCACCCAAAATCTAATCAAATGTTCCTTGTGCCATTTCTGACCTGTTCTGAAAATGTTGAAATCTGTACATTACGTCACGTCATGTTGTTAACCCTTGAACATCTAAATGACCACCCGTTGCACAGTCAAAATGTTTTCATACTGGCAGTTATTTATTTGCAAAATCATCAGCAAAGTCTTCTTTTTCAACAATGCAAATGATAAATTGCCACTTTAACTATTCGACTTTCGATACTAACTGCCAGAATATGTTTGAACACCAAAATAAATATGGGAAGGTCAGCCATTCCAAAAATGTAAAATGATTAATTAGGAAACAAATATTTGGACAAATGAATGAAAATAAAACAAAACTTCCTTTGTGAAAATGCAAATAAATGTAGACTAAATCATTTACTAATTTTAAGAACATGCAGTAGTTTTATTCTGGTTAGTGCCTTCTATGTGAAATTTAACGGTAAGTCAATACAGTGGTATTATAAATATCCTCAGCTCCACCATACTGGCTATGATTATCTGAAAAAATAAGCATTGCAGTATTTCTAACTTGATGAAGTCATCCTAAAGCAGCGGTGAGACACACTGGCTTTGTGACTTGTTTCAGGAATCAGGCACAAACAACCTGCTAAATCACTCTGAGTCTGACTGTGTGACCTGCAGCCATCCTTTCACCTTTTAAATCTGATGTGCAACAAAAGCTCTAGGTTATTTCCTGGAACAGAAAGCGAGAGGGACTGAAAACACATGTTCCAGAGGGCACTGATTAGTCTGGATTTAGAGCAAATGACCACATTCACAGCTATGCGTGAACTCGGCGCTCTGATATCATAACAGTAGAATATACAAGCTTAATTAGCCTCACACCTCGGAGCCCATTAGTTCCAGTCCAGCTATCACCAACTGGCCAATGTGCGTGTCATCGTCCTGCGTCAAAGGCATCCAAGCAGAGTTATTGTTCGTGACAAATCTGCACAAATCAGGCGTTGCAGATTGATGAACATATGTCTTCAGGGTGTGCCTTTAAAAAATTCTCCTCAACTTCTTCTGACCTTGCATTCTTTTTTGAGCCTTAGAAGCAGCTAATGTTCGTCTTTGTGTATGGCTGCAAGGGAATTGGGGAAAAGAGAGAACTATAAATCAAAGCAAAAACTTCTGTATACTTGACATTAGACTGCTGAGGGTAATGTAAAATCTGAAGGAGACAAGGAGGAGAAAACATAATTTTGAAGGTAGTGAAATGACTGTTATCGGGTCACTGAAGTGATGTATGAGATGTATGGCCTCGGAATTTTGTTTGGTTCGTTTTATGTGGGATTTTCAAAAATATCTGCTTGTGGTGGAATACCAAAAAAACCTCCAAACTTTTATTCAAGTAGTGTCGTGATGAAGGGGTGAGATGGATTTGTGATTAAAAAAAATTTATACCAATAATTATAAATGTCACATTGTTATTTTATTCAAGTTTGAAAAAAATATTTTTGGTGCCGAGTGACAGTTGAAGAAAGCAGATGATCATATGCAATTTTAATAAAGTACACAATGCAAAAAGACAGAAAAAGCATGGTATTTCTTACCATTGCTATGCAGATGATACACAAATTTGTATGCCGCTGCTAGCACTCCTCTTAAGCCCTTGTTTGAATGTTTGGAGTAGCGACATGCGAGTCCTGAATGAATCGTTCAAAACCCAGAGAGTCATTTTACTGACTGGTGAGTCATGATTTCTCATCTCATTGCCCACAGTCCATTGCTTTAGTTTTGGTCTTCCTTGTTTCATGGTGTTTTTATATTATTTTAGCCTTTTATTTTTAACTGGAAAGCACTTATGTTCTTTTTCAAAGTAAATTGGAGTGATTGAGAAATGATGTAGAAAACGTAAAAAAAAAAAGATGCAAATGACTTAAAATCTGCCTTTTGGTGTCTTTTATGTCATTTTATGTCTGCTTTACCAGAGCATTCCTATTTTTTGCATCGTGGTTCATTATTTTACTATTAATAACATTCAAGTGTTAATTAATTAAATTATGCTCCAATTAAGGTTAAACAATAGAGTTTATTCTGCATCAGGATGCACTGGTCTTATAGTTTTGGTTCTTTAGGTGGATTACAGCACCTGTTTTCCCAAATGGACTGCATTAGAACTTTGTTTTGTTTTTCCACTTGTGTCATTTTGTTTTATTATTTTGTGAATATTTCGTTTTCCCTCTTGATTATTTTCTTCATATAGGGATGATTTTTGACCATTTTTTATTTTATTTTATTTTTTTGACCATTTTGTTATTTTTCTTGATTGCTTTGTTCATTTCCATTTTCATTTCTGCTTATTACTGGTTTATTTATACTCTTGTTCTTTTGGCTCTTGAGCCAAAAACACACTGTTGTTTTCACACTTATATACTTATAATACTGTACAATGACTCCTGGACTTTAAACAGAGTAATTTTACACAGTGGGATTGTAAGTAAATAATCTCTGTTTGCTTTACATGACCAGATGACAGCTAAGCAGAAGGCTGTTGTTGTACAGTAAGTGTTGGGACATTAAAATGGGGTCGGGGTCAGAGAGGCTTTCGAAACCATCTCCTCCGTGCTGTTCAGCCTCCCTACTTATGCCTCTTTCGTCATCTGTCCCTGGTTAATCATTGTTCTCACTTGGTGCTAAGTTGCAGATAGAAGTGCCAGCAGGTTTATCTTAGAAAATTAGCCTCTGTGTATTTGTGAGGAGAGATAAAATGGGAAACCCTTGGCAAACCGTCACACACCTGCGTAACACCCCTGCTGTAAGCAGGACCATGTGTTCACCCATATATGTGTCAGCCTCCGCTGGAACAGGACATGTGTTCAAACATCATGTAGAATGACCGTTTCTCTGGTAAGAACTCATTTGCCACCCTCATGTTTGTTGTGATTCATCTTACTGCCCATTCAGCTGGGATTTATTGTTCGTATTTGCCAAAGACATCAACTTTTGCCCTTTGCCTCTTTGTCTAATGGCAATTTTTCAAGAAAAGTAATAAATGGATGTTGATTCAATTTTCAGGAAGATCCTATATGGTCCAATGAGCAGATGATTAGATTTTTTGTGATGATCCTGATTATCATGTGGATGAAGGCTTTTTTTAATAAAATTTGATTAGTTGCTTGTGTTTAGTTTGTTTAAATTGTGTCTGTCAGAGGAACCGCATCACTGAAAACAATGATGTTGGGGGTTGGTAAATACAAACCATGCTGATCACTTAACTTTATTTAAGAATATAGCGAGTGAAATGTATTATAATTGGTTAAATTATAATTATAATATTTATTTGGTACATAAAACAATTTAATTACTGTAACTCTACCCCATAATATTTCTTTGTGCTCTTGTTTTTCGTTTGATTTCATTTTGATCTGGACATAGACTCTGTTAGCTTTGAATGGGATCTTACTTATTTCGGGTTTGTTCAAATATCTATAAGTTTTTGCTCCATTATTAAAATACTATAGCAAATAATCCAACAAATCACTGCTGTGCTGGGGTCTGATTGACAGGTTGTTATGGACTGAGTTGAACCTTTGTATGTTCTACTTACTGTATTTAATAGTACAGAGTTTTACCTGAGATACACTTGCCTGTAGTTGTGGTTAAGTGTTTACATTAACAACACCATAATATCACTTCGACTGGCAAAGCTTAGTGAAGTTTTACCATGTCAGTAAGTGAGCGGTTAGCAATAGTTTACCCATAAGACCCCTGACATACTATGCTGCAGTGGCTCCACCGTTATGATCAGATATGGTCACTTCCTGTTTCTGGCTCCAAAATGTCATCCAGGAAGTCACAACCCGATTGGCCTCAAAATGGCCATTCAGGAACCAATGAGTTACATCACGGTCACTTTGTCACCAATTTTTAGTCTGTGCATTCACACATCAGATACTGCACAGCCTACTGCTGCTGAAAACAGCATGTACTGTAGCAGATAGCATGAGCAGCAGATTGCAAGTAATAAGACATTTTGAGCATACAGTATCTCTGGATGCAGAGAGTAACTTTGCATTCCTGTGTCTTGCTTTTCTAAAATCTTTGTCAAAGATTTCTTTGAGGAAGATAAAAAAAAGGAGAAAGGGGATACAATTCTTGGCTCCTTGGCATGTTTTTTTTGTTATTAAGGTCACTTTTGTTTTTCCTGTGAGTCTAGTCAAGATGTCTGCTGTGTGAAAGGTCATTTGCTGAACTGCAGTTTGTCTTCGCCATGCTGTCTAGTGGTTCTGTTTACATCATTAATGTTCAGAATCTATGGTTTTACTTAAAGTTGTGGTTGGCAGACGTTCGACCCTAATGAGCCATGACTTATCCTGGAGTTTTGAATCAAAGCTGACATCATTAAGGACATTTCATACCAGACATGCTTGTTTCTTTAAAACCACATGTTACCATACAGTTCAGTGTATAGGCTTTTATAACAGAGCATTGGATGTGTCAACTGCCCTGGTGTTAACAGTCATTGCTGTGATCTCAGCTGGTCCAGACGGTTCGAGCTCCGATCCATCAGGCGCCCAGGGCAATCACCATGTCTGTACTGGAGCTAATGCTAACTGCATCCTGTCGTCATTACCCTGAACAGGCCATTTACAAACTACAGCTGTTTGTTTAGATATTATCTGAATCTGACTTCCAGCAGAGCTCAGTAAAACATGGGCTGGACATTTATTTTGCAGCTGGACCCTCCCAGCAGCCATTTTATCCAGAGTTAAGATGCTTGTTGACACATTTAGTTAAAATGCCTGGAAAATCTGTAGGTTGAATTGTTTGAGTCTTTCATAACCACATAATGTCCAAACGTGTCTGTCAGGGCATATTTTGCTCTTATCCGTTCAACTAGCCTTTTCCAAACTTAAAGTCAGGACCCATGGTGAGTTGTTATACTGTATTTTATGAGTTTGCCAATTTATTGATTATTTTGTTCATTATGTTCTTAATTTGGTTGATTGTTTTGTTCATTTGATAATTTTTTAAAACAAACTGCTCATTTTGTTTATTTTTTTTCGAATTGCTGTGAGCGTCATTTCCATTATTGGTGTATATATTCTTCAATATTTCATTGACTTTGTTGATCATTTTGTTCGTTTTCTATTTTTTCTTGTTCATTTGTGGCTCATTTTCTTTGCATTATTCTTTATTTTGAGCATTTTTGAAATATTTGTTCATTTTTGAAATCCATTGTTTATTTTGTTGATGTTCATTGTATGTTGTTGACATTTTTTCTTCCTTTGCTTCATTGGTTTGTCCATTTTCTTGATAATTTTGTTTATTATTTTATTAATATTCACAATTTATTTTTCTTTTTTACGAACAGACACTTACTTTCATTTCAGTTTATTTAGTTCTTAATTATTTTTGCTAATTTTGATAAATTTTGTTCAGTATTGATGCTTACTTTGTTAATCTTGTGCTTGTTTAATTGATCATTTTGATCATCTTTTGCTTATTTTGTTGCATGTTGGGTGATTGTTTTCACTTTTGTTGACTATATTGCATGTTTTTTTTAACTTTACTTGATTATTTTGTTTATTTTGTGCTTTTTTTTATTGTGTTCCTACATAGTGAACGTATTCTGTGGAATTAGAATAAACTTTATTTATCCCTTTTGGAGAACATTTATATGTCCAGATCATTCAATAGACATGAAAAATTATGTCATTAAGATGTCTTCAGTCTTCAGTCTGTCACCAGCTGTGGTGTTGAACAATGTGATGACAGTGGGGATGAAGGATCTCCTACAACATTCACTTCTGTAGGGTATTGATGTTCGTCATCCACTGTAACTGCTCCTCTATTGGGACAGAACAAGGTGAAAAAGATGGTCTGGGTTGTCCATGATGTCCTCCATTTTAGTCGGTGTGCCTCTGTGGAGGCTCCAGTAAGTCCAGCTTCACTCCAACCACTGATCCAGCCTTTTCAGTCTGTCCAGTCGCTTTACATCTCTGTGCGTGATGCTGCCTCCCCAGCAGACCACAACATAAAAGAGTGCATTTGGAATGACGGTCAGATAAAACATGTGCAGCATCTGAGGGCAGACGTCAAAGGACCTGTGCCTTTGTAGGAAAAATAGACAACTCTGACCCTTTGAATAGGATGCATTTGTGCTCTGGGACCAATCCATCTTGTGGTTGACATGTACACCAAGATATTTGTATGTCGGTGCCACCTCAATGTCCATGTCGATGTTGACTGGCTGAAGAGGTGACTTAGACCTTCTGAAGTCCAGAACCTGATATTTGTCTCGTCCTTTTGTCTTGTTTATGTTAATCACAAGAGAGTCTTTTGACTTCAATCATAGAAGGCATTTATCAGATATCTATACTCCTCCTCCTGTTTATTCTTGATGCATGCTACAATAGCATCCACTGGATGTGGCAGGACTCAGAGTTGTATTTGAAGTCCGATGTGTACAGTGTTAACAGGAAGGGAGCCAAAACAGTCCCCTGTGGAGCTTCAGTGCTGCTCATTACTGTCTCAGAGACGTGGGTCCCCAGCCTGATGAATTGTGGTCTTCCTGTCAGCTAGTCTGTGATCCAGGAAATAAAGGAGGGGTCCACCCCCATCCCTTTGAGCTTCTCTGAGTATGTGAGGTTGGTTTGTATTAAATGCACTTGAGAAGTCAGTGAACATAATCCTCACATTTTTTGGCCCCTCTCCAGATGTGAGTAGGCCGATTTAGCATGTAGAACACAGCATCATCCACTCCAATACGTTCTTTGTATGCAAACTGGAGGGGGTCCAGTGCATACTTGACATGGGGTCTCAGCAGTCACAGAACTGGCCTCTCCAAGGTCTTCATGATGTGGGATTTGAGGGCCACTAGTCTGTAGTTGTTAAGCTCTTAGCTTTGGGAACTTTGGATACTGGGAGTCAATAGCAGTCCCAAACTGGAGGAGTAGTTGTATGATACAAAGGAGCTGCTGAAGTGGTGGTAGAGGGAGTGAGAGTGGCTCTATCCATGTCACCTGCTGTCACCAGGATGCTCTTTTTGTAGCTGTTGCGCCTCTTCGAGTCTTTCTCTGTCACCATTTTTGAAGGCCTGTTTTTCTGGTTGAGGATGTCTTTGATTTCACTGGGTACACAGAGTTTATTGTTAGGGAAACACTTTCCTGTTTTGGTAGGCATAGTGTCAGCTGAAGTTGGTATTGTCAGTAAAACAACTGACCATGTTGTCTATGCACATGCTGTTCTCTTCTGTTTCCATCAGTACAGTCCAGTCAGTACATTCAAAGCATTCCTTTAGGGCCTCACATGCCTCTAGGGTCCATTTCCTGATGGTACAGGTTGTCTCAGAAAAGGTTTATAACAGGTCTGAAGAAAAACCAGGTTGTGATATGATTTGCCTAGTGATGGTAGGGTAGCGGCACTGTAAACCTCCTTAACATTGGCATACAGAAGATCGAAGGTCTTATGTTCCCTGGCAGGGCAGGGAGCATACTGTGTAAATCCAATCAGATGAGAGAAGAGTGTGACTGTCGAAAGTTTGATATATTCACAGCAGACAATTTCCTTGACAGTAATATGACCATGGTGACACCATCACCACTTGTTAACATAAAGAACAAGTCCTCCTCCTCTCATCTTTCCAGTCTTTTTGGCGTTTCTGTCCAATCGACCTATGGTGTATGACTGGGCAGTCACAGTCAGCTCGGTCTCACAGAAACATATGAAACTCGCTTCCCAAATTCCGTCTGGCTCCTCACCACAGCGTCCAACTCATCCACTTCGTTGGGTAGTGAGTTCACGTTGCCCATCAGTATAGTTGGTAGAACTGGCCTGTACCTGAATCTTCTGCCTTTGCATTTGGCACCAGCCCTGCAGGCATGCAGAGTACTTCTCAGGTCAATTGGGATTGGTTGGTAAACGCCACAGTTCCTCTGTCTCAGGGTCAGGAGGTCATCTCTGGAGTAAACTCTTCTGTCCATGTCAGTGGGAATTTTTTAAGAAAATGTAGAGACAAAGCAGAAAAACAACTCTCAGAAAATGACTATTCAAGTACATATAAAGGAGTAAAATATACCTGAGTACTACCCACCTCTGAGTGTACTGAACATAAACCACATTACTCCAACACATCACCGTGAGCCCATCGTTCTCCACCAGACTAGAACAGAATGGAATTTGAAACGTTTTAGCCAAAAATGTTTCCATGGTCAAGGTGTTTTTTGCAGAAACGTTTCAGATTTCGTTCCGTTCTCCGGCTTCGGGGGTGTTTATGGTTTTGATCAAAGCACAGGTGAGTGACTGTCAATACACACCGACTCAGCACTCAAACACACACAAACAGGTGTTAAGATGGAAGTGGGCACAAGCCGACTGTGAGTCACTGGCTCAGAAAAGCACCGCTGGGTACACGATGGACTAACACAGCAAGGGCTTTCAGGCTCCGTACTGCATGATGTGACAGGATGATGGTGTTTAATTCATCCTCTGCATGATTCAGATACACAACCTATAAACAGAGGTGAATCAAAAGGTGTTGAATTAAGGTGGGATGTAGGAGATTCATCAGCAAAATAATCATTAGAATCCATGTCTCTGTTTGTTTCACCAGATTATCTCTTTTGGGTCTCACAACAACCCTAATTTACATAAATAATGACATTTTTGCATTATGTGTCAGTTTCTTTCTCCTTTTTTCATTTCCTTCATCACTTTTTGATTTGTTTGTACACTTTCTCGAGTCTTTTCTACATGTTTGCTCATTTTGTGGATTGTTATTTTAGTATCATTATTTTGTCCAGTTTTGTTGCTCGCTTTGTTCATTTTAACACTTATTTTGTTAATTTTTGTGATTCTGTTTTTGGTTTTCATTCATTTTTGTTCTGTGCTTTCTGAATTTCCTTAATTTTGCCGCTTATTTAGTTCTTTTTTTGTTCTAGTGCTTAGATCAGTTTTGTTACTTACTTTGTTGGTTTTTTATTAGCATATTGTTCATTTTCTTTAACAGTATTTTCTTTTTTTGAGTAGTTTGGTAAGTAGTGCTCAATTGAATTCTTTTTTCAGTTTTTTTATATTGGATTTTGTTTAATTTATTGCTTATTTTGTTCATTTTTGTCTATTTTGTTGCCCATTTTGTGACTTTTTGTTCATTTTGTTTTGTCTCATTTTCCAATTACTTTTAACATTTCAATTCCATGAAACTTTTGCATCTCTAAAAATCAGTGCTTATATCAATAATGACATTTTTGTTCATTTTTTAAAATTAAAATGTATTAAGGACACAGCTCATGGCTAACTAATAATCATTTTTAAGACAAATAAAAATAAGTAGAAGAATTGATAAAATAAAATAACAAAATATGAATAAGTAGGATACCCCAAAATAATCATTTACACTGATTAATAAATGTATTAGACCACCACCCAATATAAAGCTAATATACCGTAAATGAACAGAAATTACCAAAATAATTTTTATGTTTATGTAATGGATATACACAAGGTCTTAAAAACATAAATATTGTTGTGATACATGAAATTTTCATGTAATTTAAACATGGGTTTTAATGGTTCAGTGTTATACTTGATTAATTTTGGACTTTTCAGAGAAGTCCAGTGTGTGGCTCAAATTTGGGTATAAAAACAGGAATTTAGCTTCACTCCAGTTCAAAATGAAGCTGGGTGGTCTTTGTGACACACAGGACAGATGCTCTACATTTGTTAAACCCTGTATATGAAGAATATAAATAATATCTAACTAAAAATGCCATAAAATGTTTGTCGTGGTTATTTTGTTTATTATTTTATGCATTTTTGTTCAATTTCTTGACCATTTAATTCATATTTTAAAATATTTTCTCCATGCTGCATATGTTGTGTAATTTTATTCATTTTTTCTGTCTCGATTATTTTTGTTCATTTTCCCCCTTTCACCACCTTATGCAATAAATGAACATGAACAATCAGTCAGCATTGATGTTCTGTATTAAAATAATGCATTTTGAATTAGAACCCTTTTGCCTCTGTGCCTCATTAGTCAACATTGCTACTAGTTCAGCTGTTTTTCTTTTTCTTGGACATTCTTTCACATGCTGTGGTGTGATGCTTACGACTCGGCCTTTTCCTGCTTTGGTCGTCTCGTTCACACAGAAAGGCTTTAAAGGGGGTAATAACAGTTGTGTTTGCACTGAGTTTTGATGGATTGTGTGTCTCTGTGTCATGCAGGCAGTGTGGCGAGCATAGATAAGCGCCCCATATGAGGTGAAATCCCCTCAGCACTCTGCAGAGCCCCCTCCAGCATCAACAGCAGGAACAAGGGATGTCACGGCTGATTGTCCTTTTGCCAGTGTTCATTCTCTCCTGCAGCGTCCAGGTGAGTCCAAACTGGATGCACAGACATGGACCAAACATACATGTACATATGGAACCACGATCTGTTCCGGTGTTCACATAAGTAAACAAAAATTAACAAAATAAATACTAAAATGGTAAAGAGAATGAGCAAAAACAGAATAAAAATAACAAAGAATATGAATAAAAATTAGAAAAAAATAAGAAAATGAACAAGAAAGAAACCAAATAATGATCAATACTGACAAAAATGAAAGGATATGATCAACAAAATCAACAAAGAATGAATAAAAATACACAACATAATATAATAAACAATGGTATGAAAAAAATGTAAGAAAATGAAAAAAAAATGCCATTGTGCGCAAAAACTGAAAAAACACACAAAGAAAATGAATTAAAATGAGTAAATTAATGTAGTAAACTACAATGAGAAACAAATGAAAAAAAATTAACAAAACAAAATGAATAAAATGATCAACAAAATGAACAAAATAATAATAATAAACAAAGCATGACACTCACAAAAAATGAATAAAATGATCAACAAAAGGACCATAACATGTGCAGAAATAATAACCAAAATGAATAATTCAAAAAAGGCCTGATATATACATAAAAATAAACTAAATAAAGTAATATGATGAGTAAAATAATTAAATAAAAGAAACAAAAAGGAAGAAAATAATCAAGAAATATATAAACAAATAATACAGGCACAAAAATGGATGAAACTGTACATTATCATTCAATACAATGCACAAATTAATCAACAATGAACAGAAACCAAAGAAAATGATCAATAAAATAAACAGAATCTGGATCAAAATAATGAACAAAAAGCAGTAAGATAATAGAATGTAATGAAAATGAACAAGAAGGAGTAAATTCATCACCAATATAATCTTAAGAGGCAAGATGATAAGAATGAAGGAACCAACCATAGATGGACAATTACAATGAACCAAATAATAAAGAAAAGGAACAAAATAATCAATGGATAATAATAAAAAGAACAAAACCATATCAGGAACAAAAATACAGAGAATGATTAAAAATAAAATCAATACAACAGACAAAGAGGAACAGATGAATCAACAAAATGGACAATAATGAACAAAAGTGAGCCAAAATCAAAATGAAAAATAACCAATAAAATGAAAAAAAAAGAACAATATAATCAAAAACTATTAATGTTCAGCAGCTATAGTTGTTCCCCTCTTTCATCCAGCCTGGTAGTTTCCTTCTCTCCAGAGTTTTGAGGCAGACCAGAGATTCTTCATTCGGAAAAGTGGAAACAAACGTTGCTTAATGACCTGAGTTTGAACAGGGCGATGCATCAACCTGTTCCACAGCCCACACACATGCAGCTACTGTGTACATGACATGGACTGAATACACCCATTCAGTCCTCATGGTGTCATTTTTCTTTAGAGTGCAGTAATAAGATGGCAGATAAAGTGTCTGTCAGTAGAAATCGGCCTGTTGTATGATACAGGCAGTGCTGTTTCCTCAGGTGTGTCCTGCTGTTACCCTGGATAAGCTGCAGGAGAGCTGGAAACTTTACAC
Organism: Pseudamia nigra; assembly: GCA_029823295.1. Taxonomy (NCBI): domain Eukaryota; kingdom Metazoa; phylum Chordata; class Actinopteri; order Kurtiformes; family Apogonidae; genus Pseudamia; species Pseudamia nigra. The sequence goes on along the minus strand of JAQQAE010012430.1, from coordinate 795 downwards.
CGAGGAGTGTGGCCGCAACAACAGCAGAGATCCACTGAGCACTGGTGAGCTTCACATACTGCAGCTGTGTTTCAAATTCTCCAAGACAGGCCTACTCAGACTTGTTCACATAGATCAACACATGGATTCTGTGGGCAGCCAGAGGTCCAGAACAATCAAGTGCTTCAGTTTTACCCCTTTGCCTTTCCACAAACCAGCTGGGCAGGTTTGGACTTGGTCTTCTGGTCCTTTCCTTTGCGATCATATCAGACACTTTGTAGGCCTGGTCCTTTATACAGTATGTGCCTCCATTTCTGGGTTCTCCATGATGGACCAGAAGCTGTCCTCCTCCAGGTTTTCACAGCTTATCTGGACCAGCTGGGTCCTTCCTTGTCTAAGAGAGCAACCATCTCTGGATTGTCCATGATGGACCAGAAGTTGGCTGTCTCTCTGTTTTCATGGCATATATGTTCCATCTTGGCTTTAAATGCCTATTTGTCTATTTAAGCAAATTGGGATAAATTACTGTGGAAATGCTGACAAATCGATAAGTGACTTCTACTGTCTCTTAAGTGAATAGAGCTGTTGTGGTGATACTGATGATTACAGACAGCAAAAATTACATAATGTGGTAGCATAATATATTCTGACAAGCTAATAACAGGTTAATACTAGTAGACTGAGTTTTGTATTTTGTTAAAATAATGTAAACATCTGTCAGCTGTTGACAGATACCTGATTCCATGGGTTAAAGCTTCGAGGTCATGTGACTGTGTAGGGCACGGCATTAATCTGCACATGCAGTACACTGTGCAC
>JAQQAE010012429.1:0-13169 GCA_029823295.1 Pseudamia nigra | reverse complement strand
GACAATTAGCAATTCATCCACTAGCTTTACTGTATCTGTAAAATCTGTTGTTTGACTCCACTGACCTAAAGTGGCTGAATGCAATAGTAATCTTGAGTAAAACTGTACCTTTTTAAATGACCAAAACCTAATAAGAACAACCTAACCCAGTTGAAATTGCATCTCCAACTACATTATTTGATTAAGGACAGATTTGATTGTTTACATTTAAAATAAATAAATAAATAAATAATGGTCTGTGTAACCGACCATTTCCCAGTAGTCATTTTCTTTGTAATTCCTTCAGTTCCCATAAGTTCTCTTGCTCAGCCTTAAAATTGTTTGGCTAACTCAAATGAAATAAAGACTATCATGTAATTAGAGCATAGAATGTGTATTTTTCCACACAGCACCAGCACATTCCAGTTAAGAAAAGAATATATCATGGATAAAGTACAGACTCTGGAGCAAGCAAAGAGGGGAAAATACTGTATGTACAGTATGCAAATTAAAATCACTTTGATACTGTATGTGATCCTGGAGAGTGAGTCTGAAAAATCTAGTTAACTGCTGCTGAAGCATAATGACACATCACAGTGCCATTGTAAGCATACACTGGATAGCCATTAACTGGGAATAGCCACTGCTTTACCACACGAAATGAGATTCTAGTGAAAAAGTGAATCAATAGCTGATCAAGACACCAGCTGATTCCTACCGCAAACCATTACCATTTCTGGGAGACTCAGAAATAATTGCAAATTAATCTCATTTAAAATGGAGCAACAGCTGCTCGGTATTAATGGCATTACGTACACATGTGATAGTGTGGACAACCTTCAAACAAGTATTTAAAAGGTAGTGTTTGTGGTCACATAGGGGCAATCAATCCTTTTAATTTCAGTGCTGTAGATCAGCAACTGAAATTCACTGTAAAATCACAGGTGTAGTTTGCATTGTATGCAGATGATCACTCATACATTGTTACTCATTATATCCTAACCTAATCAGTTACAAAACAACCATTTCTTTTGGTTAAACCACATGGGAGGAGGTGTTAACTTGATTTTGTTCAGATTTGTTCACTTAAACTTTGTTATCTATGTTTTCGTGTTTCTCTGTTTTTTGGTCATTTTTGGTTCATTTAAATCATAGTGTCAGTCTTTTTTGCAAATAAATCCCCTTTTTTGCACAGAACTGTGATCGAGTCTCCCTCTCCTGCCCGAGTCCCTCTGGCCCAGCTTCCTGACAATGACAATAAATATTTGATTTGATGCTACAATATAATACAGTGGCCCAAAGATGAAGGGAAAAGCAGAGAAAGGTAGATAATGCTGCATTGCAGTCATGCAGTATAAGAGTAGGGGTATATTATTCTGTCATCTTGCATTAGCCTGGCTGAAGTTGTCGATACCTGGGTCTTGAGGGGGGCCTGCAATCTGCGTGCCAGCCTTGTAATGAGTATCCCTTGGGTCTGGACCTGCGCCTGTGCTCTGGACCACGTTAAGCATGGATGCATGGATGGGGAGGGCCGGCTAAATGAAGGTCCTGGCAGAGACTTCCCATCCATACTTTAATCACAACTCTATCTGGCTCTGCAGCATGCACAGTGTGCTGAGCTCAGATTTCTCTTATCAGGGAAAGGCATAGTCCAGAGGGCAGTCAGCTCAGACCCATGCATTAATCCTCCCATGTGGACGAGTGCTCAATCTCCAACGATGACACTCCTACACTGTAATACCTCTTCGCTTGCTTTGAGCATTTTGCTTTATTTAACTTCATCTATTATCACCCTGTCACCATAGACGGCCTAATTGTTCTTACTATAAAAATATGAGTTCATTTGTAATAAATTTCCTCTTCATCCAGAGGATTCATTGTGCATCATCAGGCCTCAATAAATAGTGAGTTACACAAATGAAGCATTTAGTAGTGTTGTCATTTGTGATGTATGCAAAGGACTGACGTTGCCTATTCATCAACCTTGCAGTGCAGTATATAATATACTCCAGATTTCCATTTGCACACATAAATTATAAGGTATCTGTTCATTGTTAAAACATTTTAGAGTCTAAATTGCAAACAGCAGACAGCGTGAACCAACAATCACTTTTAAGTAACTGTCTGCGTGTCTCTAATTTACTGCTTTAAATGTCACAGATCAAAAGGCTTCTCCATTTATGTAATGTGGATTACTTAGGAGCTATTGTCTCTTATAAAAACAGCTGCTTAACTCAAAACTAATAAATCATCCTTCATGAAGCACACAGCCTCTGAGGAGCTGCTAAACAGCCACAGAGGGCAAAATATCAGAGTGATTCACCTACAGCACCGTGTACAGCGTGGAAGGTTATAGATGGAAGATGTTTTATGATCATTTGGTTCATTTGTCTTCATATTGATACATGGTTTCCTTGGCTTTCTTCATTTTGATTCTTAACTTCTTCCTTTTTCTTCTTTTCCCTTATTATTTTGTTGATTTTTTTTCGTAATTTGGATTAGGTTGTTAATTCTGGTTGATTTTCATTTTGCATTTAACTTTGCTAAATTGGGTTCATTTCCTAATTATTTGGATTACTTTGTTCATTCTTTTTTCATTTTCAGAATTTTCAGATGATTGAGTTTTCTCCCATTCCCTTCATATTTTGTCACATTTTCTCCTTGTTCATTTTCCCAAATTTTGTCACTTTATTTCTTGTTGCATTTATTTAGTTCATTTTAATCATTTTGCTCCTTATTTTCTAAATTTTTGTTTGGTTTGATGATTATTTTGTTCATTTTTACTCATTCTACTAATTAAATTGTTCATTTTTGCTCAATTTCCTAAGTATTTTGTTCAGTTTCCATCTTACTTTGTTTATTTTTGTTCAGTTTCATTTGCATCTTAAATCGTTCATTTTCATCAGTCTCCTGATTTTGATTCATTTTGTTTCTTACTTTTTAATTTATTTTGCTTTTTGCTTTGCTTACATTTCTTCAGTGTAGTTATAATATTGTCAAGTGCATCAGTTGTGTTAGCTATGTATCAGAAAAGGTGATGGTTGCATTTTGTTCTAAATCATTGATTTTCATTGCAGCTAATTTTTTGATGGATCTCAAAATTCCTTTTCTAGCCACATGCTTGGCTGAGTAATGGGTTTCCTCCATTTTCCCAGTGTGAGCCATATCAAATTAGCATCACACTGAGAATCTCTCACATTTGTTTAACTAAGCAAAATAACGGTGCCCTGCAGATATGTCTGTCCCCCTGGATGCACTGTACATAAAATGAACGCATGACTAAATTAAAGATTGTACAAGCTATATTTTTTGAAGAATGCTTATTAATACACTCTCTACATCCCATTAGATGCAGTCGATGACTCTAGACTCCCATGGTGCACTGTTTTGTTGCAGAAGCCATCTGTGACAGTGAATGATGTCACAGTGATGACAATGATGGTATTTCATTGATCCATTGTGATTACTCTGGACAATATTGTGATTATGATTCAAGTTGATGCTTTGTTGTCAGTGACAGTGCCATAGCGCTCTCCTTAACAAAATCAAAGTATCACCATTTTAGCATGTATGCAGAAACAAAATGAACGTTTTTTTTTTTTTAAATCAACATCAAATGAACAGAAATCTACAAAACAAAACTAAGATGCCAAAATCATCACAAACTTATCAAAATGAATGAAACATTTACAAAATCATCAGAAATAATGAAAAGGAAAGGTCAAAATAATTATCATAACATCAACCAATGAAAAATTATCAACAAAGTAAACCCAAAAAATTGGCAAGATAGTTACACAATATTATCATAATTAGCAAAATAATTAGCAAAATATCAACAAAAGACACACAAATTCATTGTATACCCAACAAAGTATTACTAAATTAAACAACATTAGCAAAATAGTGAACATAATATCGATAAATGTTAAAAATCTGCAGAAAATAAATGAAGATCAACAAAAATGATACAAACATGATAAAATTCACACAGTCATATAAACAGATTAAACAAAACTAACACAATTAATACAACATTGGTTAAAAACATGAAGAGGAGAACATAAAATAATATGCACAAAATTAACCAAATGTAAAAACTGAGCTGAACTATCAACAAAATGAATAAAACCTGGCCAAATGATCAACAGAATTTCTACAAAATGAACAAAATTAGCAACATGGTCAACAGAATATTTATAAAATAAACACAAATGGCAAATTAATTCACAGCATGTCAACCAAGTGGACAAGATGAACAACAGAATTAATGAAATGTCGATAGCATAGATACAAATTAGCAAAATAATGAGCAAAAACACTTAAAAGAATTTTTCAATTATATTGTACAACAAAATGAACTTCACGCACATGGATCATAAAGGAACAAATTCACACCTAAAAGATGAAGTATAAAAAAACTATATAAATAAGAACATGATAACTTCTTGTACGTATCACATTGCACATACAAAGCACTGGTGCATGAATCTACTGAAGCTATGGCTCGACTTATCTGATGGTGCCAGGATAAAAGCTGTTCCTGAATCTGGAAGTGAACAAACACTGACAAAACGAATCACGAAACATCAGCATGAACAAACCAATCGCAAAACACCAACAAAATGAACCAAATGGGCCAAAAATCATCAACATTTGAGGAAAAGAATCAGGAAATAAGCACCATTTTCAAAAAAATTAACAAAAATCTCAAAAGAATCACCCAAAGTAAAAATTAAAAAGTCTTATATAAACAAATAGATCAGGTAAAATCCCTTTAACATACATAGGACATTTAGTTGTAGCCTTTTGTGTCTTTTCATGTTTTTACAACGTCATTTTTATATGTGCGTCACCATTACTTTCAACTTGTGTACAGCCCTCTACATATAGGGGGGACATCATAACCTTTTTCTACTTCCATTTTTTGTCAGCGCAGTTTAAAAATAATTTGATCCGCACGGTTTGACATGTCGCTCATGGTCTTATAGCCCCACAAATTTAATTACGTTATGAAAAAAGTGCAACAATCAGCAGAAATGTTGGGGGTCAGAAAGGGGTGGGCTGAAAGCATTCAGAGTCTGTCAGGATTTAAAATGGAGGTGCAGGATGTAAAGCTGCAGGCAGTTGTGGATCAGACAGGGAAGACCGGTGACCCTGATTTCCAGGCTGTCACAGATGTTGACACCCTGCAGATTCAGCTCGTCGTTGTAATGCCGACATTCAAACCCTCAATGTCACGCCGTCCCCCCTGGAGCTTAGAACGGACCTAAATCTAGACACAGATCAGGAATACATTAAATATCTTACAGTGGAGCTAATGTGCTCACGTGACCAAACAGTGATCCCAGATCACTTCTGCTATTCCTAGAAGCGTCATGAGTCTGTGGCCGGAGGCTTGGTTAATAGCATGTATCACATATCCATTAAAGCTTTACGTCGAAATGTGTCAGTGTGACGCGTGGAGACACTTTTCAAATATATTCCTTTTTGATGCTTTCTTAGACAAAAATAAAGCACGAGTAAACACTGGTGATTGAAGAATAGCACCTACAATGAGCCAACTATGATAGACAAATCATAATTTGGGTTCACGACTGGGATACACTTTCCATTTGAGCTGTGAAATCATTTCCTGGATTTCCCACTTATTTGCATGAGCTAATGTAAATATAGAAAGTATGAAGCATTATGTCCAGCATGAGTAATTACAGCAGATTAAATTCCATTTAGATATACACTGTAGGAGGCAGTTAAATGTATCGTGTGCTGAATATTGGTTCAGAATTATCCTCAAATATATGTTTGCGTGTTTCCTTCCCTCCACAGTCACCTTGACTAACAAAAGGCTTTGGTGTAATGAATTGCAGTGTGAAATTTGAGCTGATATTATGAATATTAATGTGGATGCAGCACAAAGTTAGAGAGAGTGGAGCAGAAACAGAAAGTCAGGTATCTGTTTCTCTGGACCCCAAATGGGGTTTGGATAAAGAGCAGAGGGACCTTTAACTCCATCTCTATTTGTTCTACCCACTCTTTATATACTGGCATTAGTCATAAAGTAGGGGCCACTTCCTTATGCGTGAATAGCCCTGACCTTTCACCATGTGATATTATCATAAAAACCTAATTATCTTGCCTTATCACAGAAATTCTGATCATTGTTGTAAAACCTCTTTCACTGCGTTTACCCAGGTAAGCCCTAAAAACATGTTCAGCAGATCATTCAGCTGTCACCAATTTAGGTTTATCTGTGCTCATGCAAGAAGCCATCATTTTAACATGGATGCTGATGGCATGTTACATCGACAGAGCAAAAAAATGAAGGACAGTCCCTTCACCCGTCCACTGCTTTAACATTCTGCGCAGTGCACAGTTGCTCTTTGCCTCCACCTGTGATGCGTCAGGAATACCACAGTGGAGACAGACTGGAGCCGAGCGCACTCTGAACAAGAAATAAAACTCCCGACGAACTGAATTAGGAACGGCTGACCCAGCTCTGCTGGATTCCACATTTTACGTCGCCATATAGGCAGACCGATAAAACCCACATTGCAGAAATTGGGCCACCCAGAGACACAAAGGCACTTGGACAGGTTACTATGGAGGTCACAATGGGACAGACAAAGAAAAGTCAAACTATGGCTCCAAGTGAAACGTAAGAGCAGACAGAGCCTAAATATGAACAATTATTGACCGTGCACGCCAATCCCAGGATGCGTCACCATTGCTTTGCCTTTATTTTGTGTATTTTACACTGCTCTTATTTAATGGCTCTGCATTTATGAATGGTGATTAGCTTTGTATTACTACGGAGTAAACAGTGCATCTTGTCCATTGAAGGACAATGTAGAATCTATTATTTAAATGCGAATGTGATTCAGTGCAGTAAAGAAGTTACTGAGCTTGTTTTCTCACTCAGCTGAAGGTCAGTGTGTGAACAGGGAATGACGGCGAGAGACGATGCTGTGAGTGCGTACGTATGTGTCTGCACGCGCAAGAGGGACCGGGAGAGATGACTGCATAAAATATACAGCTGTGAGCACCAACCAGAGGGAGGAGAGATGCTGCATTAAATGTGTTCAAACTCTGCAGGCAGACAGGCTGTGCCTTAGGCCTATATCGGGTTTCTTATCTGGGGACACAGAGTTAAAGATCTCCTCTGTTCCTTCCGTGCTGTGTGTAACAGTAGAGCTGTGCTTTGGGAGTGATGGAGTCTTAACATGAGCCTGACTGTCACCCCCTCGCAACAGCTGCAGAATATTGGTTTTACCTGGCTGAGTCTGCGAGGGAAAGTGATTACATGCAGCATGCTTCAGGCGTGCTTAACAGAAAACTTTGAAGATAACTTGGAACTTTTCAAATGTGCTATGTGTGGTGTTCACACTTTAACTCATCTTTGCTAGTACACTACCAGTCTTCAGTGTTTTTTCAGTGGTTATTTTAATTGTTTTCAAAATTGTGCATTAATACTGAAGGCATGTAAGCTTTGACAAAACATTTTTATGTAACATTCAAGAAAAGTCTTAAACAATGCAGAATATTTCATGATTTAGATTTATGTATTTTATGTCCAAAATAGTCACATTTATCTTTGATGACAGCTTTCCGTTCTCTCATTAGAGTCACAAGGTTTTCAGTTCACATACAGGTATATGCCTTGTCAACAGTTAATTTGGTCCATTTCTTTCCTTCTTCGTGTTCTTTAGACATCAGTTTTCTTGTGCAGGGTGGGTACAGTCAATAGCCTTATTAGTGCTACAACAACTGCTGCACAAATCCATATTATTGCAAAAAAAAACACTCAATTAAGACAAGAGAAAAGACAGTCAATCATTACTTTAAAAAAATGGTCTGTCCATCCCAAAAAAATCCATTGAACTTTGAATGTGTTCCCAAGTGCGGTGGCCAAAACCATTAAATGCCGTGATGAAACTGGATCTCATTTGGATTGTCCCGGGAAAGGAAGCTTAAGAGCTACCAGTGCTGCAGAGGATAAGTTTATTATAATTACTCAGATTCAGAAACCGGGGACTGTCCCTGTAGTATGGAGGCATTTAGATTGTCTGAAGTAGCCATTGGTTACAGTATAGGGCTGCAATTAAAGACTATTTTGATAGTCAATTAGTCATCAACTACTGTAACAGCTAGTCAACTAGTCATTATGGATCCCACAAAAAATGGTTCTTATTTATTATCTTCAGAGGTGCATAGAGTGAACAGAAACAGTACTTAAGTAAAAGTATTGTTACTTTATAATTACCTAATAATTAACGATTCAAATAGAACTACGCATAAATTTGGGTAAAAGTTAAAATGTATCCCATACTTATTCCATACCCAGACTTCATAATGTGGAATGTGTTACAGCATAACAGTAGTGCAGTGGGTAGCACTTGTGCCTCACAGCAAGAAGGTCCTGGGTTCAATCCCAATCCTGGCCAGTGGGGCATGTTCTTCCTGTTTCTTTCTGGGTAGCCTTGCTTCCTCCCAAAAATATGCAGTAGGTGTTGGGTTAATTGGTCATTCCAAATTGCCCATCGGTATGTTTGTGAGTGTGAATGTTTGGCTGTCTATACTGTATGTCCGCCCTGTGATGTACCAGTCCTAAATCAGCTGGGATAGGCTTGAGCTTTGCTTACTTTGTTGCTTATTTTGTTCATTGTTGCTTATTTCTTGATTATATTGTTCATTTTTATTAGTTTAGTTTATAATTTTCTTCATGTTTGCTTAGGTTTTTGATTTGTGCTTATGATGCTTTATCCTTTATTTCTCTTTATTTTAATGCTGGTGATCATTTTTGTAAATACTGTGTCTTCTAATTTTGTATCTTAGTAAATTCACTTTATTAATTTACTTGATATTTTGGTGATTTTTTTTTTAATTCAATGTATTTTTTGGGGCTCATTTCAAATGTTTTTTACTCCTACTGATTGAGCTGTGGCCAGGTGTAACTGAGTAAACGAAGTAAGATTAAAACAAAACAAATACTCTCAGAGGTACATTTTGCAGGCTGACAAATGACTGAGAAACAGGACCGACGGAGCTGTTAATTCCTCAATGCAGCAGGAAAGTGTGAAAAGAAAACACCTGTCCGAGGTGCTGACTCCAACTGTCAGCATGATGCTGTTTCTGATCAGCTCGGTCAGAGCCCACGTCAAAACACCTGTCACAGAGGTCCAGAGTTTCCAGCTCTGACCATCACCACAGTGCCAGTGTTCTGACGTCTAGCAAACATGTTGGTGCCTCCGCTTCTGTTTCCACTAGTCACCAGTGCACATGTGCTGTCAGTGCATCAAAGAGTTGAAAACGTGAGATGTCTCACTTTGAGCTAGTTCGAATGGCTATGGTGAAACATTGTTTAGCGTGACACTGCATACGGTGGGATACACACATGATTATGTCACTAAATGACCTGTGGACTAATAAATTAGTCATTGACTAATTTTGCCATTGACTATTAGTCAACTAGTTGTAGTTTTTATTCCAAATTTGCTCTTTCACAGTTTGGCTGTCTTCTGTAATAATGTACACTGTTGAAAATGTTTAAAATAACCATTGAAGAAACACTGACGGGGGAAGTGTGTCCAAACCTTTGACTGACGTTAAAAATGTTATAAAATGTGACGACTTTTCCATTCACCCCAGAGAATGAAATGACCTACTGTATAATATGAGAGTTCCTGCCTTCCTGCACACAATAACCTCCAGAAAACTGCTTGGCATGCAAAACCTCTTGTTACATAAAGTAACATTACTGTGTGATGTGGGTACACTGTGATTTCAGTTGTTGGGAGGAGAAGCAGATATTATAATCCATTGCCATGGGTGATAGGTCAGACGAAAGCTATTTTCTGGCTTTAAATCATTTTGAAGGAGACCCTGTGCTGCTCAGAGCAATGTAAAATAGATGACTGAGTGACAGACTTGCTCACATTTCTCTTTCGATGCACGGCCCCCTCTGCTTCTGAAGTTTTTATGGCACGTCATGGTTAATCACATTAGAATTCATGCTCAATCACTCCAGCTGAGAAAATATATTCATTTGCACTGCTTATTTACATGGTATATTTTTATGTGTATAAACACACAGTGAGTAATGTTGAACTCATTAATACTCTACTTAAATTGATTTTGCCTTCAATATAATTTTGAATTTGTCCTAAAAAAATGTATGCATTTTCATTTGAATCTTCTACAGGCAATTTCCTTCCAGTATCTCACTGACAAAACCATGACATGGGGGTGTGAGTATGTTGAGTTAATTTTTAATCATCATTCCTCAAAGGGGATGTTCAGAATTGGGAGCCATCAGCATGAAATGTGCAAGTAGGTAAAATCAGCAATGAGCTGCAGCCAATTTCACTTCGGACTCTGAAGAGACTTTGTCTGCAGGCTTTAATTAAGAATATTTGGTAGTTGAGTAGATGCCGTCTTTCTATGTGCTCACAAATGTTTTGTTAAGTTTCAGATATTCCAGGTATTACCTTGTTATTCAGTTAGCATTAAAGTAGACTGTTACATTCAGTCTATAGGTGCAACATGTGATAAGGATAAGTATAATAAGATTTAGATTATAAATAAGATTTAGCTTCAGCCTATTCCTTTTAGTTATTCAGGCCCTCGAGGGCCAAACATGTTTTCATATGTGTATGTATATGGACAAAAGTATTTGACCATGTGACTGTTTTATCTACTTGGATATTTCTTTTCAAATCCATGTGAATCATTATATCTGAGCTGTTGCACATCTTGGAATAAAAGTGAACAAAAATTAAAACAATCAAGACAACAAGAAAAAGGAAAGGCGTCACGAGAAGATTATTTAAGCCTATTTAGGCTGGAAAGCTGAACATGTGTTTCTTTATAGAAAAATTAAACATAACCCTTGTAGGATTCCTCAGGGAACAGGCTCAGCAATTGTAGTTATGTGTATATTCTAGGCTGACTGCTGTGTAAGTACAGCAGTCTTTGCAGTCGTGTGTCGTTGTGTCTTTGTATCCTTTGTTGAATGACAAGAGTGTGGGTGGATGTCCCCATATCTTTTCTGTCTTCATGCAGTTCATTATTTGTGTTCTTACAGAAACATTGCGATGCATAATGTTTAGCAAGTAGCTTTATGCTTTTAAGATGATCAGACACGTGTTTCAGTATTTAGCAGGTTGTTTCACACCATTTATACACTTCTGTAGACATCTGCTGTTTTCATCCCCACAGTCACAGAGGTGAAAAGGCTGCACACACTACTTTGTGCTGATTATATAAAACATCCATCAGCCCCAGTGTGTTCCTCAACTCCTTGTTTTAACATATTCTATCTGTTAAGGCAGGAACAATCACAGAGCTACTCTTGCTCTAGCAGGGATTTATTTTTTGTTGATTTATGAAATGTGAACATATAGACACAACTTAGAGGTGGGGTGATTTTTTTTTCAGATCTGTGGTAGTATCTGTTGCAGCAATGGTTGATTCATGTCTACAGATTGCCCTGCAAATACAATGACATGGGCAGCTGCATCTTCAGAGGAGGGCATTAATCCGCGCTGTGGCAGTTCCTGTAGAAGTGAAGGGATCCTGGGATTTTTGCCACATTTTGCTCATGTTCTCTCCACTCTCTGCTTCTCACTGTGTACTCTACACTGACTTTTTGCTGATCTGTCTCCGGCTCTCTGGATGTCACTGAAAGAGGGGCTGCTCATGAATGACCACAGCCATATTGACTGTGCGTGTGCCAGGAGCCAGACCCTGTATCCGTAGTTCAAACACTCACACAGAAGTAGACCGACACTCACACATAGGGCAGTGAGGGCTTGCCATATTGTGTGGGAGGTGCTGCCCAGCTGGTCAGGTTAGAACCAAAGGCTGGTGGACCATCTTGTCTTTCGACAGATTTTTGGATGATCTTTTTTTTCTGAATAAATCTCATTCCCCTTCTCTTTCCATCTCATTCGTTCTCTCTCCTCTCATACACCATATATATTTTATTTTACATTGTCCATATTAGCCACTTTTGTCTTTGATGGCAACTTTGCACTTTCATGGCATTCTCTATGCCATATCAAATTCAAAAGGTACTCACTTTGAAAGGTTTTCAGTTTACAGGTGTGCCTTTTCAGGAGTTCATGTACTTAACAGTGTTTTTTGTGATTGTATGGATTCATACTGCAGTTGTGTTGGTACTAATAGGGCTACTACGACTCTGTACCCAAGACAGCTGATAGTCAAAAGTACATTAAGGACAGACATCACACAAATTTAGTCCTTAATAGACATATCTGTGAACTGAAAACCATTCTGTGTGATGACTTTGTGAGTGTGCACAGATATAATCAAAGCTAAATGTGGCTACTTTGGACAATCTATAATAAAAACAAATGACAGGCAGGTTTGAACTTTTTTGTTTACTCCATAAATCCATACATGTTCACCGTTTGGATATCTACAGTATCAGTGCACAATGTAGAAAATAATAAAAGGCGTACAAGGTGTGTCCAAACCTTTGACTGGTAGTGTATGACAATGTGCAAATCCTTTTTTCTAATATGATTGTGGTAACAAGAATATGGAATGTGTCCTTGGCAATTCATGATCATGCAGTTACTAATATCCTTAAGAAACAGACATGAGTGTAGAAGACAGAGATGAGATGTATTTGTGATGTGCACAATGGTAAAGCTCCTCAAGTATTATGTTGTGACTTTCATCCATCCCAGCCTTTGATTCATCCGCCAGAGACTGTAGCACTGAGCAGGATGAATAGCAGCTGAGATGGAGACGGAAACAGTTCCACACTCCCTGTTTCTTCTTGCTGCTTGTGCTCTTTCCTGTCCACTTCTCCTTCTGCAGCCCACTCCAACTTTGTTTATATTCTTGCATCGGCCAACTGAAATATTGATGAACCCCCATCTGACCTCTCGTCGCTGCGTCAGCATCTTGTTTAACGTTCCATCAGAGAGACATCGTGCTCATCTGCTTATTGACTAGTGCTCATGTTGGATGGGCTTTGCATGATGTGGACTTGCAGTGTGTGTACATGTGTGTGTGGCACCAGCTGTTTTCCCACCCTCATGTGCCTTAGTAATCAGAGATGATACTGTGATGTTGACCTTACTCCCTGCAGAACTGACCCTTTAATCCCTCTACATGGACAGACAGCGACCCAACTGACTTGAGCTGGGGAGGGGGGGGTG